>JAFEKC020000004.1:0-42500 GCA_018257855.2 Cladonia borealis
CCTAACCCTAACCCTAACCCTAACCCTAACCCTAACCCTAACCCTAACTACTTCCTTCTATACTATATATTACTTTTAATTAAATTAATATATAGATACCTTCTATTCTTATTACTAATATATACGGCTAATAAATATTATAATTTACTTCTATAGTTAGCTATACTTCTATACTAATTTTATATTTATATAGCCTTATAATAGGTAATATTAAGTCTAGTACTTCTTAGTTTAAATAGCTTCTAATTAGATAAATATATCTACTTAGTAGATAACGATCTACTAGTAATACTAGATTATATTATCTATAGCTTACTAAATAGCTATTAATATAGGCTTTATCTCTATATTAAGGTAGTCTATAGACTTTAATAACTTATCTCGCTTAATTTTAGCTAAATATATATACTATCTAGCTTATTTAAGCTATAGATTAACTTCTTTAGCTTTACTCTTAGCGATAATCTTTTACTCTCTCTATTTAATTACTTACTATTACTACTCTAATACCTTTTCTACTAGTACCTATATTAATATAGTCTACTAACTAGGTATTTCTTATAATAGTATTAATACCTTAAAATACTAAGACCTTTAATAACTAGGGAAAAATCACTAGTATATAATAGTTTTCTATTAGGCCTACCTCTTTTTAATATATACTTACTAGCTCTAGCTAGGTCTTCCTTATTATTAATACTAGGATATACTATACTTCTATTATATATAGGTTTAGATAGCTTTTTAGATATAATAGATATAATAGTAGGACTTTAGGTTAATATTATATAAAAACTTATTATGGATAAATTCTAACTAGGGGATTAGCTACTTAACCTAGTTTAGAATTATTAATTCTATAGGGTCCTAGATTAATTAGGTCTATATATTAATAACCTAGGTAATATTAATAATTAGTTAGTGGGAAATAATATACTTAGAGCTATTAAAATATTATTATATCTTCTATAACTATACTATATACTAATATTATTTATATATAGCTAACTAATACTTAGAATTATAATCTATATATTATATAATCTAGTCTATAGCCTTAGATAGAGTATCTATTATATAACCTAAAATTTTAATTAAACTCGGAACCTCTAATCTAGGGATAAGATTTTTAGGTAGAGTATAGGTAGGATATAAATAAAGTATAGATAAAGTATATAGATAGAGTATATAGATAAGATATAGATAGTTTTCTATATACTTAATTTTTCTTAACTAACTAACTTATATAATTTATTTAACTATTAACTATAGTATATAATTTTTTACTCTTTAATTCTAACTAAATTTTAATATACTTTTATTTACTTTTTAAGTTTTCTATAAATTAAACTATTAAAATTAATTAGAGTCTATATTAGAAATTAATTAGAGTTTACCCCCTATAATAGAAAATATCTCTATCTCTATAAAACTTTAGTACTAATAATTAAATAGAGTTTATATAGACTTTATTTACTAATTAAAGATAGAATAAAAGAATTTCTATAATTATATAAAATATTAAATAATAATTAAATAAATATCTACTATACTTATTATATAATACTAGTATATAATAGGTACTTTTTAATATATAGTAAGGATTTTTTAATAAGAGATTTTATATTAAGAACTAATAAATATAATATAGAGAATACTTAGAGAGTATATATTAGAGAATAGCTTAGTAATAAGTTATATAATAGTTTAAATAATTTATTAATTAAAATATATAAACTAGAAGTTTAAATAAATTATAAGAAATTTAAATAATTTATAAATTAACTCTATTAAACTAAGTAATCTTAGTAAACTTTCCTAGATCTATATAATTAGAGCTCTTACTTATATAGTTTAAATCTTCTTATATTTAACTTTATTAATAAACTAAATAGTTATTATAATATAAAGGCTTCTATATCTATCTATATAAGTAACTAGTAATATTAATATATCTAGCTTACCTACTTCTATACCCTTTCAACATTAATTACTTATCTTTAGAAGACCTATACGACGTTAGTTCGTAATATCTTACTAGCTTCCGATCGTTAAAGGAATTAAAAGCCACTGTATAAATTAGATTACGCGTAAGTTACCTTATAATACGTCTTGCGGCTGTCGTTTCCGTGCCTTGACCTCACACGCGCATTGCCATGGCAACTAAATTTGTCACAAAGTTCAATTTTTTGATAGACTGGCGGAAAAGTCTTAATGAATAGAGCTACGTAGTCTGCTGTTATCGTCTCAACCGTCTACAACAGCCACCTTTCGAATTCTTGGGCGATCGCGAGTAGCTTCTCCTCTTCGAGTCGTCTGCCTAGAAGCTGTATAGCCACTGGTGCGCCGTGAAAGTCTCCAGGATCGACTATAATATCGCAAATAGCATGTTAGCCGCAGCTTCTCACACATATCTTACCGATCTCGCCTCTGGCTTGTACCTAGATACCACGGAAAGGTAATTGGTGTCTCGGCGTCCAGCAGTTCAAGAAATGAAACATGATACTCACAACTCTCCCAAATCTCCCGATCCATATCGCTGACCGGCACATGCCCTCTCCACTCAACGGAAAAATCGGACTCCTTATTCACCATCCCTACCGGTATGGTGACTGCTGAATAATCGAGCACATTTGCCACTCCCGTGTAACCAAAATATCTTCCTTGTCCTGGCTTTACGGACGCACTAGGAGCAACAGGCATAATCACAGCGTCTACGACACGGCCAGACGACGTGGTAGAGGCAGTAGATTGCCAGTACGACGCGTAGCGCTCCTGAAAAGAGCGTTTACGCAGCTGTAGCGCCCAGTATTCTGTGATACTGGTTGTTGGGAGGCTGCCCGGCTCCGTGCCGTAGGACATGGCGACTTGGGGGACTGGAGGTTCATTGGAGAGCGCTAAAGTTTTGTGAATCTCGGCGCCGCCGTCTGCAGTGAAAACTTGGAACTGAAAGGCAAATGATACTGGTTAGCTTCAACTCCTGTGTTCCTAAGCTACACCAAGACCGCCAACGTTCTTCTTTGTCTGCTTGGATGTAATGAATTTGGAGTAAGTTGGGGCTTCGAGAGACTTACAAGGATTTCAAAAGCCTCAGCATGAGATGGAGGCATCCACTCGACAACCTGATTTTGGATCAGCATTCTCCAGCGCTCGTCTTATTGTTTGTAAAATAAACACACCTCGTGCCCATTCTCCCTCAACCTCGTCACTATTTTGTCAATTGCCTGCAGTATCGGCGGATGCGGCATGACCATTCCGTCCCACCTCATCACTCCAAAACAAAGGCCCGACGTCCTTGCCCGTCGCCCAATTTCAACTTGCTCAATCTCTCGCCATGGCAGCGGCAAGACGCAAGGATCGCGCTCCCAAGGCTTTGAACTCAAAAGTGTCTCCATCATCAGCTGTAGGTCTGAGGGACGATGCGCGATTGGTCCAACCACTGATTCGACGATATTTTGCCCTTCCATCTGTCGAAGTTCAAAGTCAGAAGAGCTTGACAGCGCGAAGTTGCCTAGGAATTGATGATTTTAATTACCGTGTTTGCCACGCCTTTGTAGGGAAGCCTGCCTGATGATGGCTTGAGACCATATAAGCCGTTTGCGCTAGCGGGTAGGCGGATCGAAGCGCCTGTAGATGTGAGTGGACTCTCAAGTTTTGATACGGGATGTAGGACAACATACCAATATCAGTGCCAAGTCCGATCAAGCTGCCTTTCATAGCTATCAACGAAGCCTCTCCTGATGAAAACCTCCCTGTCAGTAGACTCTACGTCAAGGGAGCAAAGATCAACATTTGCGGTCAATTTCGGCCTAGACGGACGTACCTCCAGAAGAACCCCCCGAAGACAGATGTCGGTTGAAGGCGTTCCAAGTGTAGCCGACGATGTTGTTATTCGTCTCAATTGCCTAGACGAGTACCGCGTTGTATTAGTGAAATCGCAATCCCGACAGCCTCAATGCAAAGCAGTCATGCATCCTCTACTCTCCAGCTCAAGGTTACCTATTACGACAATTATGTAGGGCACCATAGTACATACCATCAACCCAGTTGGCACGTTGGTCTTGGCATGTACTACAGCCCCTGACTTAATCAACATCCTTACAATCTCCGACTCCGTCTCCGCCGTCTCCGGCTTTCCGAGCCAGCCCACATACCCGACCGAAGTCTCTGCTCCCTCAATACGGAACTGATCTTTCAGTGAGATGGGTAGGCCGTGCAAGGGACCCACTGGCTTTCTGTAAGTGGCAATATACGAGTCTAACTCCCCAGCGCGTTTAAGAGCGGAGTCAAAGAGTACTTCGCTCAAGCAATTGACCTATAGAAAGTGCCCCACACAGTCAGATCCCAACTCAGCAATCTCATATCGACGTACCAGTTGGTGCGCAATAGTCGCACGGTGGCAAAAGGCTCTTGTCACTTCCGTCGCAGTGTATGTACGATCGGCAAGCTTTTGCGCCAGTTGCTGCGCCGTATGAGTCTCTGTAATCTCGATCTCGCGCTCTGTTAATAGAGAGCGTGGGAGCTTCGTGGCATTGGGGAGACTATCGGCGTCAGGAACGGGCTCAGCCAGCTTCCACTGTGGAGGGAGTAGAGAATTGATAGTTTCGCGCTTTTGCTGACCAACACGCTGCCAGTCCGTTGCCATACTGAATATCTAAAAGATGCCAAATATCAGAACAAAGGTCTAGGATTAAATCCCCGCTTTTCGGAGGAGAGAGATATGGCGAGTCCTGCTCCTATATCATCTGAAAGTGATTTCTGGTCCCTGCACTTATATGCGGGACTAAAAACGATCACGGTGATTTTTGTTTCACGCAAATTTTTATGTAGTATAGTAAGCTGAATAAGCTAGTAAGCTGAATAAGCAACTGTACAGATGGAGCCACGCATGGTCGCTCCGACATCAACTTCCGTTGAGATCTTTCTGGTTTTGAAGCTTACTGTAACGTAAAGGTATAATCTAGTTTTGTACCTTAGCCATGTCCATCCGCGGCTTATTGTATCCTAGCAAAAGCCTGGATTCTTGGATCCCGGGTCAGCAAGTGGAGTACCGAGGTGTATGCATTCGCCGAAGACTCCTCGGTTTTCCTACCAAGAAGACGGTCAAAACTTTCTGATCCTGTGTCAGATGATTATATGCAGATGATGCATGATTATGTGCAGCAGCAAATACTGACCATGATCAGCACGTTGGCCTTGCATCAGCGCTGGGATGGCATCGATCCCCTGTCTGAAGCCAAGGAAATGATGCGATTCACAGTCCTTGCAATTAGAGGGCTTGGAGGGAGCGCTTGTAATCGCGGGGTCCAAGTACTTTTCGCGATATAGGCGACGACAACGGGCACATGACATATTCAACGTACCCTCATATAATCACTCATCTCCTGTTTTAGTCTTATGACTCTAGTATTTCATAATATCTATTATAGTTAATAGGTAAATTTAATCTATTTATAAATTAAGTAGACTAAATACTATATAGACTATAAATATATATAGACTAATCTATTTAATAAATAGACTAGTCTATATATTAATCCCTAATATAATTAGTTAAGAGATATATTTAATTATCTATAAAATAGTTAACTATCTTATTATTACTTATTATTATTACTTATTATATTTATTACTATTATCTATTACTATTATTTACTACTATTATTTATTACTATTAATTATAACTATTAGTTATTAATTATTATTATTACTTATTAATTCTTATTATTAATAATATTAAAATTAATAACTCTCTTATTTTATAAGAAATTTTTATAAACTTAAAGTATTATTTAAGTCTATTTATAAATAGACTATATATTTATATATTATCTAGGCTATTTATATATAGACTAGTTAATTTATAAATAAACTAGTTAAATTTATAAATTTTCGAAAATTCACGCCTTGACTATAATGTTATTAAGCTTATAGAGCTACGAGATGAATACTAATGCCTCGCCTGAGGTACTAGAATCTATGGAGGTCGCTCCTAATATACATGATGGGCTAACATGGTACACGATAACACCTAATGGTGGTAAGCTAATAATGGGGCAGTTGATCCTCCATAAAATTTCTACGCTCAAATTGGGTACGTGAGGATTAATAAATTAAGCTTTGCTCCTAAGCCCTAATCCGACCTTGGAAACGCGTGCGAATAAGACAAAAATCGCTGCTGCGGCAACAGTGCCACCACAGAAGGCTTGCACACCTGTAAAATTGTCTCCCGTGCCTAAAATTGCCCCTGCAACAGGATTCCCAACCAACAGCCCAAATCCGGCAAACGCAAAGCTCATCCCCATGCGAGTCCCGACAACGGCTACGTTTGGAGAAAGACTGACCACGGTCGTTGGGGGCAGCGACACGAATGTTCCAGAGAAGAAGCCATACAGGAGACAAAACATGACTAATCCGGCTGTACTATGTATTGAGATCCAGCAGAACGCTAGGAAGGCCGATATCTTGGCACATGGAAGGAGCATGTTGAGAGGGCCACTTTTGTCCGCCAAAAAGTTGGGAATTACGCGGCCAAAGAGTGAACCGACGTTCAGAATGACCAGTAGATAAAAGGCGATTGATGGCTCAACGTGTGTATGCGGAGACCGTATTGCGTAGGACTGGATGTAGAAGAACGGAACGTAGAGACCCATGAAGCCTAGGAATTCGGCAATACTGAAGAAAGTGAAAGGGAGCTCTTTAAAAGCCGAGAGCTGCAACAGTTGACGTTTTTGGGTTGGCTTTACCCTAACCTTCATAACTGTGAGAGGTACAGTAAGGGTAGCAAGCATGATGAAGGCCAAAGTTCGAGTTGCCCATCCGAACCCCACTCGAGGAAGTAGCTGATGGAAAACAATGGGATATATGATGCCACCTGCGTCCAAGAATGCTCCATTAGCAATGACCAATCTCTCTTCCGACATTGGGTTCAACGAGGCAGAGGAGCGACTCACCGAGACTACTCCCGCTGGCTGCAATACCTGTCGCGAATGACTTCTTTGTGGTAAAGTACGTTGACACGATTGCGACGCTTGGGATGAAGAGACATGCGCTACCAAGCCCGACACATAACGCCTGTGCCAGCAGTACCTCCCAGTACTCCTTGCAGATACTCGCCATCATCATTCCGAAGACGGTCAAAAAAGAGCCGACAAATATTAGAGCGCGAAAATAGCCTGCATCATAAAGAGGCCCTGTTGCAACGCCAACGATAAGCAGAAGGAAGGCCTGGATGGACCCAATCCATGAGATGCTAGAAGCTGTCTGTGAGCTCAGCAGGTCGGCTTCGTAGTACGTTTGAAAGACACCAAATGCGTTGACGATACCCCTGCGTGAAAGAGCCAGAAACCATGATTAGCTGATCATAAGCAGGTGGTGAAAACTTGTGATGGGGAACCAGAGTGAACAGACTTACCAGGAATTGAAGAAGAGGAAGAACGAGCCGACTACCTGAAGCCATGCCGTGACTCCGCCATTGGGAATGTCGTCGACTAGGGGTGGTGCCTCCTTGACTAAGTCATCCAAGGATCTGTCGGACAAGGGAATGTCCTTATGTGGTGCTAAGTCTGGCTTCGTGTCTCCATTGCGGTTGGAATCTAGATGCGCCATGAAGAATGGCTCTAGAATCATACAATTGACAATTTAAAACAATTAACAACAGGGAAATGCCTACACTGATGCCAGGATAGCTCAGCAACTTTTGAACAACGCAAACCGGGATTGCCCTAGAGTTAAACTTATTCCACAACAAATTCATGGGATCCAAAAAGAAGAACGGGATCGAAAACGTGGAGAAAGGTAATATGCATATCATACCATCTCTTAGGAAAGTCGAAATCTAAAATTTGGGGCCGCACAACATCTAGAGCGAAAATGATAGACCGCTTTATGAGACTCTCGTAAGCAGTGAAGTAATCGAATTAGCTAAGAGATTAGACTGTATGTCGGTGATCACCTGCTGCAAGTAAGCTGACAAAGCTGACGGCCCATGCACTATCCGCCACGGAAATGGCTCCACATTGTCCGTGTCGATTGATGACAAATAGAGTATTGTTAAGTATCTGTTGTGGAACGTGGGTAATTTACTCGTCTGGCGGTAAAAGGAAGTCATGCACGGATACAGCCAATTTCAGTATTAATAGGCTTTCATAAGCATAGCTCACTCAGATGAAGTTGGGGACTACGTATATGACGTTAGCCCACTCTACTGCTCTTTTGAGACCTCAAGTCATAGTACTCCTCGCAAATTTCGTCGATCATAGTGCTCCTCTTGTTCCTTGAAAACACATTTCTGGCTCTGCGTCATGGCTTCCTGGAATGATAAATCAGTCACAAATGATCATCTTCTGCCGTACGTCGACTCGGCGTGTGCTGCGCCAGATGTAAAGGCTGCTTTGCAAACTCTACCTTTTGAAAGGAACATCTTCAAGGTTTGAATTATATTCTAGGGCCTGCATTGACTTAAAGTCTAGGAGGCTGATTATCTCCCAGCTCGTTGCAAATGCGAAATGCTTTTTCCCCGCTTTCATGAAGCTTCTCAGCTGCGCCTGGTCTGACAAAAGGACCATTCGATCTACCGATTGGCAACTTATCGTCCTCCGCACAGCCGCGCTACTTGACGCTCCCTACGAGTGGGCGGTGAATGAGCCCGTCGCAGGTATCTTCGGTTTTGATCACGAGAAGCTTTTATGTATTCGCGAAGGTGATCTTTCCTCGCCAAACGTATTCACGGACCGCCAGCGGCTTTTAGGCAATATGGTTGAGCAGTTGGTCCTACAGAATAAAGTTTCGCAAGACACCATGCTGCGTGCTAAGGAGGTCTTTGGTGATGAGGGAGTTATGGAAATACTGCTCACTCAAGGCATCTATGCTTTGCTGGCAAAGATAATGCAGTCAGCTCAAATCGATCATGATCCAGAGATCCCAGGCCTGGAAGACCAATTGAGAAAGTATAATGCTGCAACTATTGAGAAGGAGAAGTTTTTAGAAGATTGAGACAACCGTAGCGTGGCTGGCGAGTTTACAATAAGTCAGTTCAACGAGGTTCGGTAGCTACAGGACATTCTTGATGTTAGTAACCTAGAGCGTTGTGTGTCGCCAAGGTATGGGTGAGGATAGTGGCCTAGGAGGATGTCAACTATAGAGAAATTCATGGAATATTCAACAAAGTGTCATTTTCATTCTGTGACTGTTGCGACACTCTTCCCGAATGTGCCCCCTCAAATTGAAGTGGGCCTCAAATTGTGGGGAACTAGCATGTGGTGTGGGATAGACTAGGTCGCCAAAGTGAACCTCGTGTATGGCCCAGACGTTATTCTTCACCAATGGTGGGAATCTCGGATACACCATAGCTTTGACGACGGAGACTCCGATAACACCACTTCAAGTCATCTACAGTAAGTAAGCGGGGTGGCAAGGAGTTTGAATGGTACTAAGTTAGTCGCTGTATGTCCCAACAATGTATCAACCATAGCCTCGATGAATATTAGGATGATCTTCCTTGAGCCTGTAGATTCTCATAATTTACTTACGATCGACTGCTCCGAGCCTAAAGCCCCAAACAGCGAAGTGGGAACAGTATTCGGGAACCGTCACTGGGCAAATAACATACACCAGCTGAATCGACTGAAGCTGGGGTACATCCGATATTGCCACCCTAGTAAATAGTTTGACCGTCAGACAAGCGTTGTTACCCGAGTAAACGGCTCTAGAGGGATTATCTAGTAGAGTTTGGAACTTAGCGACTATAGCGTAATACTTATAGGTTTAGAGTCCCTTATTCACGAAATTGCTTGCACCTAATCACCCAGGTAGCTCTCCCGGAGGTCTTCGAGCTTTGGCAGACTTCCGGCGTGGATCACTAAGCAAATAGCCGATGTACCAGGTCTCCAAAATCAGCACCTGTTTGTCGTCTATTGTGAGCCGCTTCCGACGCTAGTAAGTCGTCATACACAGATGGGCCACGTTTGGCTTTACACCGATTGGATCGCCGTCTGCGGATAATCATGGAGCCAGTGCAGCGGAGTAATCCACTCTGGCTCTCCTTATTACTTGCAAGGATTCTGCTTATTGTGCTGGAAATGAGTTCTATCTAAGCTTACAGCTCTCTTGTCTTGCTATCCAGACCCTCGGCCATTGTCTGATTAGTGCTCCTCTGGCTAGAGTAAAGAGCTAAAAAGCTGCAAAATGAAGCTGCAAAATGAAGGCATTGATAACCCTTATTAGCTGGCGCTGCTGCCCTTGGCCGCGACAGGGAACGGAGGCCCATCACTGAGACCCCCTCCGTCTAAGCGACAGGATACTTAGGGCGTGATGGCTAGCTATACATATATATATATAAATATAGGCAGCAGTGGGTGGGGCAAGCTTATTGCTCAAAAGGCTGTTGAGATACTAAAAAGCTGTGGTAGAAGAAAGGGGCGGAGATGACAAAGAATAAGGAGTAGAAGTGGGCGATGCGCTCTACTAATAACGCTGCGGGGATCCTCATTTCCCCTGTGCTCGCGGGTGGAGCTGCTAGTGGCCGCCGGCGATGATGCCATCGGGCACTAACCCCCAACTGAATTGGAGCAATAAGCGTGTCGGATGTACAGAGAATTGCCGCGTCGGGCGGCAAGCTTTACACTACCCGCATCTCTGCTCAAACAACAGCAAAAATGACCCTGCAACACACCAACGCTTGCCAGCCGAAGTGGAAAGTGTATGTGGACAAGATGGCTTACTGCATGCCGGTTTCCGAGATGACTCATCCGTCCGCCGAGACGAGCAGGCTTACTCGGGCTGACCGAACTTGTTCCTTGGAATAGTAGCATAGTAATATTGCTTTAGTATGCTCTCTCCAGAGCCCATGTCAGCCTGTGTAGCTATTGGCTTTCCTTTCTGGACCAAACCGACCTCAAAAAACAAACCAACGAAAGTATCCTTCCACAGGCGATCGTATTCTCTGTTCGCTGAGTGTGAAAGCATCGAGATCAACCTTTACTACTATGTCAGTCTTATGGATAGTGGTATTTTTTGGTAATAATGTGGACAATGAATTGAGAGAAGCTATTACTAACTGACTGACATGGCCTCTACAATTATCTTCAAGCACGCTAAGGTTCCATCCGATCTCCTACCATAATTTTCGCCGACTAAAAATCCCGCACGTGTCAGAATTCAATAGGATGATCTTAGAACTTTAGTAACTGAACCAAAGCATCTGTTTCTTGGATTCGTTGACCCTCCTAGCTCCAGCCTTCGCTATTGCACGCCTCAGCCGCACCTCGGCGTCAGCATCGGCTGCATGACTGTCCCAAGGGACGATATCCACGTCTGTAACCTTCAGCACACCGTCCTCCACGAGGCGCACAAACCAATTCAACATATCCTGTATTTCTTCCTCGGAACGCGTTGCCAAGCACGCGGAAAGTCGAAAATGACGGAATGTGATCTGTTTCCAGAAGATCAAGTCTTGCGTCATTTTGAAGAATCCTGACCGTCCTTCGACGCCAAGAGAGCCGTAGTTGACGAAAGTCGCGTTTGGTGACAGATGTGCAGCCATCTTTGCCGCTAAAGGCCCAAAGACCGCGTCCAGAGCCAGCATGATACGCTTCCCCTTGCCGAGACTTTCCATATCAGACAGTTCACTGTCTGTTAAAACTATATCGGCTCCAAGGTCGCGCAGCTTCGCCTTCAAGTGATCAGCAAGTCCTGCGTCAGCACGGTCCCGAATGATGCTGATGGTATGTACGCCTCTAAGTCGAGCAAATTGACATGTCATCCGCCCAATGTATCCTGAGGCGGCATTTTGAATGATCCAGTCGCCAGGCTTCAGCTTTGCCATATCCTCGAGGAGCAGGTAAGCAGGTGCAACACACATCCTCATGCTGGCTGCAAAGGTCGGATCCACTGTAGATGAGACCCGGATGAGGCTGGATTCGCGTAAAGCCGCATGTGTCCGCCAAGTGCCTAGACCGTGTCGTTTGGGGATGACTCGATCACCAGCGTGAAGGCCCGTAACGCCGTCTCCGCACTCAAGAATTTCTGCCACTCCGTCATATCCAGGGATGGGATCGCCTCCTTGATGGTGGTCTGGCTTGACTGGATATCTTCCGGCTAGGACCATGATATCTTGCTGGTTTATAGGGGCTGCTAGCATACGCACCAACACTTCTCCGACACCTGGTTTGGGAATCTCGTACTGCTGAACGGAGAGGAACTCATCAGGCTGGTCGCTGAGCCCGGCGAATGTAATTGCTTGTGGCATGTTAGAGTTAGAGCATGAAAATTTTCGATGTTATTATGTTTATCTGGGGTAGTATTCCAGTTGTGATGTCTCCCCGAGACGACCATTTATAAGAAAATTTTCTTCTAAGCTCGCCTCTTTAGTACAGCATACTGGCTTATAATTTTTCTATAGACAACTGTCCCGGGCTTACATGTAGATGCCTGATACTTGAAGACGTCGAGAGGTCGCCTCCGTCATCATCCTCCCAGCTTAGTAACAGCTCGTAAAGATGAGTAAAGCTTACCATATCATTCCTGTAATATAAGGTCTGTCTTTGACTAGATATCCACAATATTACGAGATCCCCTGGCGGAGGGCGCGACTCACTCCATCTGACGAGAGTCTGATGACTCTGTCTGACTTGGAATCGCTCCGATTAACAATGGATATAATCCGCTTCCTTCTCTGTTGTCTAATTCATCAATCAGAATTATGGCTTCTGTTCTAGGACCTCAGCTCTTTTTCCATGACTTTGATAGTGTATCTCACCCAGAAAATCTCCTGGACTCTCTCTTACCAAATCAAAACCCACAAGTGCTCCATTTGAGGGAGCTGATTGGCGATGGCAGTGAGGTGGAGTGCGAGTATCCAGCGACTCCTATGCAAGAAGAGATCTCTCGCTCGGGTTATCCACAATGGTGCCAGCTCCTCATCTCTCTCCCTAAATCGCACTATGCTACGATAGACAGGATTAATACCACATGGCACCTGCTATCTGCTCGTCATGCTTGTCTCAGGACAAGACTATACACTAGATCGCATGATGGAAAACTCTATCACCGGGTCTTGAAGCGAATATCTGGTGTGCGTCAGGTCTCGAACAAGACAGATACACAATTCTCAACAGCAGCCGGCGAGCCGGACGATATAACCGCTTCTTGTTTGGTCTCCAAATCAAGTGAGGATATTCCAATAGTCACCCTTAATATCCGGCGAGCGCTTGTGGACTCCGTTTCTATGGGTGCGCTGAAGACAGATTTCGCCCTCGCCTATTTAGGGTTTCCAATGCGCGATGCAACATCAATGACTGCGTACATAAGCCACATCCAGACAGACCCAACGGTTGATAGTGCCCTCGAATTTTGGCGTACCGCATTCAATGGAGCAGCAGTGACACGGATAACGGCGAGATCGCCATTACCTGGTTCCAAGAATCACAATAACATTTCTGTGAAGCTTGAGTCAGAAATTCTTCATCAGCTATTGGACTTGGAAAACAACCGTATATGCTCGCGCAAGTGCTTCTTCGAGTCGCTCTGGGCACTTTTACTCTCAAAACACACTGGAGTGCAAGATGTCGTTTTTGCATCTACAGAGCGCGATCGCAGTTTCAGTGGGTACGCGAATTGCATTGGTAATCTGGATCAGACTTATCCAGTCCGAGTTCGCCTTGAGGACAATCAGTCCTTTGCCGATCTCGCAGGCTCAATGGAGAGCTTCCACAATGAGGCATCACCATATGGCTTCCTAGGTCACGAGTGCATTTTGAAAGCCTCCAATATGCCTTGCTCGGAAAGTCTCTTCAGATACTCCAACACAATGGCTTCCCCATCGACGGCTGGAATTCTGACGAGCTTTCCACTAATCATGTTTGTTAATGATTACGAGCCTGTCAAACTCACCCTTTTTCACACCAACATAATCGACGTCGGAGATGCAGAACTCATTCTTACTCATTTCACTAATGCTATACGAGATGCCTTGAGCAAGATCCTGATTCCGGATCTGACTATTGATGACGTTGATCTAAGCTCAGATATGGAACGAAACTCCATCATTAAGGCTGCAAGCGTTTTGGCAACTCCAGAGAAGACCAGAGTCTCTCATATAGTCACGTTGTTTGAAGAACAGGTCAGATCGACCCCTACGGCACCAGCAATACAATATGAGCAGGATACCCCGATCACTTTCGAGGAGCTGAATCAACTTGCCAATAACCTCGCAAGGGTACTCCATATAAGGCGCCGAACGTTCGTTCCCGTGTGTATGGATCGATCGGTCAACTTCATTGCATGCTTATTGGCGATCCTTAAATGTGGGGCAGCCTACGTGGTTCTCGATCCCAACGGCGCAAAGCAGCGAAATGAACATATTGTAGAAGACTGCGAGGCTGAGATCGTGCTGACAGATAGCCAATACGCTTCTAAATTCAAGCAAGCCTGTGTTGTCAAAGATCTAGAAGGGTTAAGTGGTGAAGAGAACTGTACTTTCGAGAGCCCCAGGTTTGAGAGATCTTTAAATCCTGAAGATCCTTGCTATCTTATCTATACTTCTGGCTCGACAGGTAAACCAAAAGGTGTCGTGCTGAGCCACCGCGCAGCGACTTGCGGCATGTCTCATTTCTCGCTTAATGGCAGACAACGATGGCTTCTATTCTACAATCCAATATTCTCAGCTGCTCAGCGTACGATGATCGCGACCCTTGTCAAAGGAGGATGTCTGCTACTGGCATCCAGAGAGAATCTTACGACTTCTCTTGGCAAGACGATCAATGTCATGCGAGCGGATGCCACTGGTCTCACACCCTCGGCGCTGTCTTTGCTGTCGCCCACCGAGGTCCCAACGTTAAGGCAAATATCGCTAGTTGGAGAACAAGCCAACCAGACATTACTCAACACGTGGTGCGAGCAAGTAGAGCTTCGGAATACCTTTGGACTTAGCGAATGCACTCAGCTCAATTTTGGGATAAGGCTTCAAGCCGACAGTAATCCACGGGTCGTGGGCCGACCTAGTGACACCACAAGTGCATACATACTGAAATTCGGGTCAACGGAACTTGCGCCATTGGAGGTTGCCGGCGAACTTTGTCTCTCTGGACCTCAGCTCGGCGATGGATATCTCAAAATGCCCGAGCAGACAGCCAAGGCTTTCATCCAAAACCCATTTGGGTCCAGTAAGCTATATCGAACAGGCGACATGGCTCGTCAACACCGTGATGGAGCGATTGAGATTTTAGGACGTCTCGACTTTCAGGTCAAAATTAACGGACAGCGTACCGAACCTAACGAGATCAATGAGGTGATGCTCAAGCACTCTGGTGTTAAAGCATGCGCAACAGTCTCTTCGTTCATGGCCCAAAAAACATGTTTAGTGGCAGCTATAGTGCCAATGAAGAGTGAGAGCTTCAGCGATCTTGTGGCTGAGCTACGTTTCCATGCCGAAAAGTTGCTACCTTCATATATGATGCCGTCTTACTGGCTGCCTGTGGATCATCTGCCGAAGAATCCAAATGGCAAGATAGACGTGAGTGATCTGACCCTGACCCTCGGTGCCTTGCCGAGCCACTGACGCATTATAGATACCAGCAATCAAGTCTCAAGTTGAGCAAATGGGACCAAAACGACTGCTTGAACTTTCTCAAAGTGAAGTTGTAGACGACCGACCCTTCACAGATGAAGTCGAAATCGCCGTGAGAGATGTCTGGGCTACTGTTCTCCAACTTGGCGTGGAATCCATTCATCACCACGACTCCTTTGTCGCACTTGGAGGCAGCTCTTTGCAAGCGATTTCAGCCGTTGCAGACCTCCGAAAAAGGGGCATCGCGATTGAGCTGGCGGCGATCGTCGGCTCTTCAAATCTCGCGGAGATCGCGACATTGTGCGCATCGACAGCCGTAGATACGTCGGAAGATCCAGAACCTTTTTCCATGATCAATGAGGTTACCGCACGCGATCTGTACGAAAATCATGAAGGTGTCAGCGATGCCTACCCTGCGACACCTCTTCAAGAAAGTCTGATAGCTGCATCTCTTGGAGGGAATCCCGCATACGTATATAAGCACGTGTGGGATATGAAGGGAATCGACATTTCAAGGTTGCACAATGCCGTGCAAGTCGTTTTTGAGAAGAGTGATATTCTACGGACGACATTCGTAGCACATGGTAAAGGCTACCTCCAAGTCGTTCGCCATGACTTGAAGCTGCCATGGAGAACCTGCTTGACCGAGCTTGAATATTACGAGGAATCCGCCGAGGAGCAGGGAATAGCACTCGGCCAACCACTCTTCAAGTTGGTACTGGTCCAAGAGAGATATTTGATCGTGACAATACATCACTCGCTGTTCGATTTTTGGTCGAATCATTTCTTCTACCAAGACGTTGCGGCAGTCTTTTTCGGAGAATCACTTGAGGATAGACCGCCCTTCAAACGCTTCATCAAAAGTCTTCTCGATGCAGATCCTAGCTCGGCGGAAGCCTTCTGGAAAGAGTGCCTTGGGGATGCCAACCGAACGATCCTGAACCATGCCCCGGGTGATAAACAAGTAACCGTTGCAAGAGTCATCGCATCAGACTTCAGGGAAAGCGCGAAAGCTCTTGGTGTCACTTCTAGTAAGCGCTCGGGCTCAGATTATATTCACCCACTGTCTTATCGCTAATGGATGGATAGGCTCTATAGTGTATGCCGCTTGGGCTATTGTGTTGTGGCGGCAAACTGGCGATCAGGATGTCTCTTTTGCTACGACTCTATCTGGACGGGAGATGCCTGTTTCAGCCATTCACCGTCTGGATGGACCAACTCTGACAACGGTCCCTCAACGTATCATCATTGACCCCAACACGACAGCGCTCGCCTTTACGAAACGCGTCCACACGGGGCTATTCAATCTAATGAAATATGCTCAACATGGTATGCGTAGGGCGCTCTCTGCAGCAAATAAATCTTCCAACTTTTTTGACACGTTGGTGAACGTATTGGTGAAAGACCAAGATAACGGACTATCGCAAGAATTGTTCAAGCGCCATGGTCCTAAACCAACATGGAAGTCTGAGTATACAACCCTGGAGGCGGAAGAGATCGAGTCAGGATATCAGCTGCGTTTGTCTACGACAATGGAGCCGCGGCGTGCCGCATTTCTGCTCGACTCCGTGGCTCTCACAGTGGAAGCTATTTTGAAGACGCCAACGATTGAGGTAGGCCTAATAGATAACCTAGGTGACTCAGAGCGAACTTTCCTTGCTACTAAGGACAGTATTGAGGCTATGGATCCTTCAGGGTCTTTGCTGCATTCGCAGTTTGAGGTAATCGCTGCGACCCATGGGAACAAATTAGCTATCGACTGGGATTGCGTGAGAAGTATCACATACCGAGAACTCAATGACTACGCCGATAAAATCGCCTCGCATTTGAATGTTCTTGGGATTGGTCGTGGCGACGTTGTCCCGCTATATTTGGATAAATCTATCGAAACGATCGTAGCAATTCTTGGCACGATGAAATCTGGCGCTGCCTATGTACCTCTTAGTCCCGAGAACCCAATCGAGCGCAATCTTTATATCATCAAGGATGTCAGCGGGCAGCTGATTCTGACACAGAGACATTTTCAGACTGTTTGGCAAGACCATGTGCGAGTGGTCAATGTCGCTGATGTTATGCTGTTCGAGGATACGAGACCAAAGGCCCCTGTGGAACAGTCACCGAATGATATTGCCTATGTGATTTACACATCTGGCAGTACCGGTAATCCGAAGGGTGTAAAGGTCCCACATCGCGCCGCATCAGTCGCTGTCAGAAGCATGCTCGAGGCTGAGGGGCGTTGGACTGGCGAATGGCGCTCCCTCCAATTCGCAAATTATGTTTTTGATGCGTCCGTTCAAGACATTTTCAATACTTTGTCGTCTGGTGAGTATATCTTGTTGACTTTCCGAGGATAAAGATTTTCTGACACATTGCCATTCCTAGGAGGTACACTGTGCATGGCGCCCACGGAGAAATTACTGTCTGACTTAGAGGGCACTATCAACAATATGAACGTTAAGCAGGCTATCATTACTCCAACTGTTGCTAAGCTTATCGAGCCCGGAAGGGTCCCTGGACTGGAGACCTTGATCGTTGGTGGGGAGCCTCTGACTTCTGACGTGGTAGAAAAATGGGCTACATCTCGAAGGCTTTTGAATGTCTATGGCCCAACAGAAACATCTATGGTGGTCACGACGAAGCAAGTTGGACCAGATACCAGTACCTATAATATTGGAAAGCCGTTCCCAACGGTCTTAGCGTTCATAATGAACCAAGATTGTACTGACTTCGTCCCATATGGGGCGATTGGTGAGCTTTGTGTTGCAGGACCACAGCTCAGCGATGGTTATGTCAACAACGTCCCGGCCACCAAAGCTAGCTTCGCTGCTATTGAGTGGCTTGGCGTTGAGAAGATGTATAAGACCGGAGATCTCGCTCGCTGGTCCAGAGGTTTGTACTAACCAGAGCCCTGATTCTCAAAAGTCAATAGCTGATATATTGCATAGATGGGGATATCGAATGCTTAGGTAGAAAAGACAACCAGGTCAAAATCCACGGACATCGAATTGAACTTGGTGAAGTGGAACAAGCTATCACACGAACAGGCATCGTTCATCACGCTGCAGTGATTGCCTGCGAGACGAATCATAAGCTGCAATTGGTTGCACTTGTCGTCGTGAATCCAACTGATAGTACAGCTTTCGAAGCTCCTGATACACATCACGACGAGATAAAAAAGCTCAAAGAGAGCTTGAACAGTCTTCCACCATACATGGTCCCTAAGATCGTGGTGTCTATTGGGAAATTGCCATTGTTACCATCCAGGAAGGTGGACCGAAAGATTCTGAAAAAATGGGTGGAGGGGCTGACCATTGCTGATTTGATCAAGTACTCGTTCGAAAGCACGGCAGCTATATCTGATTATGTTCCAGTCTCCACAGAGGAAGAAGGTGTACTGGAACGGATATGGAGTGAGGTTCTGGAACAAGACCAGAAGAATATCGGTGCTCTTGCAAACTTCTTCTCCCTGGGGGGCGACTCGGTCTCTGCCATCAACCTGGTTGGAAGCTGTCGAGCAGCAGGTTATAGTCTGTCGGTTGGCCATGTCTTGCGATTTCCCGTTCTTCATGAAATGGCTACCAATCTCAGAAAAGTCGGCATTAAGACGAACCACAGTAATACCAATGAGTACATTCCGCCGGAACCACTGGTTGAACGAATCAAGGACCAAGCTATAGACTATACGTTTCCAGCTCCACCGGGCCAGATCGAATTTCTCAATCAAGGACAGCGAGCAGAACAGTTCTGGATGCTGATGACTGTTAGGAGATTTGCAGCATCTACCGTCATTGAAAATTGGCTCGATGCCGTAAAAGAACTGACTCGAGTGAACGATATCTTGCGCACTTTCTATGTCAAGCTTGAAAACAGAGACGAATGGATCGGTGTCGTCCTGAAACGGCCGGATGTTGAAGTGTCGTACTATCACTGCATGGACGAAAAGCATCGCTCGAATATCATCGAGAAGATCTGGAATGAGCGATTCTTCTTTGGCAAACCATGGGTGCGATACGCAATACTGAACCTGCCTGATGGGAACAAGGACGTTGTGATCAAAATGGATCATGCGCTTTATGATGGCACCCTTCTACGGATCTTTGATGCTCAATTTGCTGCTATTCAGCGAAAAGCACCTTTACCAGCCCACGAAGAGTTTAGGGACTTTGCTATGCATATATGGCGCCGAAGCACAATCGAGTCCATGGAATTCTGGACCAAGCTCATGGTCAATAAGCAATTTGTCTTTCCTGCTGCGGAGCAACCAAAGATCACCGCAATGATCACGAAACCAATAAGCATCAGTCTTGAAGACTTCACAACTCGCTGTGGCGTTACCCCTTCAGTAGTCTTTCAGACCGCCCTTCAACTCTGGCTTATGCGCACTACGGGACTACGAGACGTAGCTTTTGACTATCTTCTGAGTGGTCGCAATGTCGAGCTTCCGAACCCTCAACTTATCAATGGCAACCTCGCAAACATCCTGCCCTTCCGCTCGCGTCTGTCACACAACGGGTACAAGAATCAGAGTCTTAAAGAATACCTTGGTGAGACACAAAAACAGTTCTGGGAGATTACGGAAAACGGCAACGTGAACATCCAAGCCATCTACGACGCTGTCAAGATCGATCGGAATGAGTACGGGAATCGTACGCTTTTCCTATTCCAGCCTTTCGAACCGACGGCTTCGGGTTCGAAGGAAGATAAGATGCAATGGGTCGTGATGAAGGGTTCTCAAGTGCGTATGTATCAACCGTATGCGCTCGTTGTGGAGATCTCAAAGAGTTTGCATGGGCATCTTATCAAGGTCATGTACGATGAGAACTGTTATATGAAAGCAGAGGCTGAGAATATCGCAACGGAGCAAGTTAAGATAGTGGAAAGGATGATAGAATTAGGATCCGATATTAGTATCCAAGCTTTTCTTAATAAATTCTAACGGCGTTTAAAGGATAGATAAAAGTTATATAGAATACTAAATGTGATTTTAAGACTAAATACCTTAAAAGTTTTATTTTCTAAGATTTATAATTTTTTTTTAATTTTTAAGAGTTATATCTATATTAACTACTATTAAATCTATATAGATTCCTTATATATAATTTTATAATTTATTAATCTTTATTTATTTATAATAATATCTTTATTATAAAAGAAATATTTATATATAATTTATAATATTATATATATTTATAATAATATTTATTATATAATATTAAGATCTTTATATTATTATTATAAAATTATTATATAAAAAATAAATATAAATAATTTAAATAATTAATAAAATAAATATAAATATAAAATTTTAGAAATTATAATAAGGGAGTTTAACTTCTTTAAGTATATACTAAGAAGATTATATAAGTAAGTAAGTAAATAAATTAAAGTTAAGTTAAATATTTATTAACTATAAACTCTATTATATACTAATATCTTATCTTTAAATAACTTCTTTATCTAAGCTTAATCTAGTAATTATCTATCTTAATTTCTAGGAATATAGCTCTAATTCATGCTAATTATTATAGAATCTAAAGAAATTTTTATATTAATTTAATTTAATATTATTTTTATCTTAATAACTTTAATTAAATCTAAATTCTTATAAATTTCTTAACTATAATACCCCTTAATATTATATTAGGTAATTTACCTCTAATTATAATATAATATAATAGAATAAAATAATTTAAGTATATATATATCTAATTCTCTTTATATTCTATAAATTTTTCTTATACTTTATAAATAATTATAAAAATCTCTTAATTACCTCTAATTCTATAGTCTTAGGGATAGTATTTAGATTATAATTAATTCTATAAATTTAGAGTCCTCCTTAACTTTATTAAATTTATTTATATTTTCTATATTCTCTTTTAATCTCTTAATCTTCTTAATAATCTTAGAATAAGTTAATTTAAGCTTAATAAACTCTACTTAAAGTTATTAATACTTAGATAAATAACTTATTAAAGTATTAATATTAATTAGAGTTACTTTATATTTTTTTAATTTATATACTATCTTTATATTTATATAAATCTAATTAATCTCTATATTAAGGTAATTAGACTTAATATATATTACTCTTAATTAATATCTTCTTAATTATAAGTTTAAGATAGTAATAATTATTTATATTTTTAAATATATACTATTTATATTAATATATACTTATATAACTAAATATAACTCTATATATTTATATATATACTATTAAAGACTTTAATAAAGTTTATATAAAACTAAAAAAACTTATAAAGCTTAGAATTAATTATTCTATACTTATTATAATAATATTTATCTTTAAATTTAATTTCTATATAAAGATAATAAAGAATAATATAAGTATAAAAAGATAATTATTATAAACTAATATTATATAAGTCTTCTAAAGATAAGTAATTAAAAGTTAAAGGGAAATAAGATAAGCTAGATATAACTTTATATTACTTAATAATATAATATTAAGTCTTTAAGAATTAGAAGTAATTATTAGTTTAATTATAAAATTAAATATAAAAAAATTTATTTAAAATAGATAAGAATCTTAATTATATAGATATAAAAAAGTTTATTAAAACTTCTAAATTTAATAGAATTAATCTATAAATTATTTAATAAATTATTTAAATTTCCTAGTTTATATATTTTAAAATCTAAATTATTTAAATTATTATATAACTTATTATTAAGCTTATTTTTAATTATATACTTATTTTTTATAGAATATATTATATTATTAAGTTTTAATATTATTCTTTTTTTTTAAAATTTTTATCTTAAAAATAACTATTTATTCTTTATATTATATTATATATTAAATCTTTTATTAAAATTTATTTTATATTAAAGATAAGTTCTTAAAGATACTTATTCTAATAAGATTATATATTATTATAATTATTATATTTATTAATTAAAGAAATATAAAATTAATTTAAACTTAGATTCTTATATTAAATATATTAGAATAGATTTATATTATAAGCTTACTTTTTTAAAAGTTAAATTAAATTATATTTAAAAAAAGAGATATAAAAAGTTAAAGATAATTTACTTAATAATATTTTAAATTTAAGAGTTAATTATTTAAATTTTAACTTTATATAAAAATAAATAACTTAAAAAAATAAAAGAAAAAGTTAATTTATTAAGAGTTATAAAATATTAAAAAATTTAAAATAAAAAAAGTAATTAAAATTATTAATTCTTTTTTTAATTTAAGTTTTAAAAAATTAAAAATTTCTTTTAACTTTAATTAATCTTCTTCTATATTTATTAAAATTATTATAAAAAAGTTTAATAGTTTTTAAAGTTCTTAAGTAATTTTTATATATTTTTAGTATTATTATATTCTTTTTATTTAATAAGATATTTTTAATCTTATATTTATCTTCTTTTTTAATTTTATATTAAAAGATTTCTTATAAGAATATACTTAGATTTATTAATTTTAAAAGTAATATATAAAATATTAAATATTATTTTAAATCCTTTAATAAATTAAGTTTATAATTAATTAATTCTTATTATTCTAAGATTAAAAATAGTTTAATCTTTATATAATTTAACTTTTTATTAAGTCTTCTTATCTTTAGATTTCTAGTTAAAAGATATACTTTATCTCTTTTTTTTAATTAAGAACTATCTTTTTAAAATTTATTAACTTATAATTTAACTTTTTTATTACTTTATTTAATAATTTTTATAAATTTATTATAAATTTCTTTAAATTCTTTAGCTTTAATTATAGCTTTTTCTATATTAAGTCTTTTTTATAATTATAAAAAAATATTTATATATTCTTATAATTTATAAAGAATAGTATTATTTTTATTATCTAAGATAACTTATTATTATAAGTTAGTTATATTATTAAGAATAATAATACTTAATTACTATATCTTTTATTTATATAGTATCTTAGATATATTTCTAATATTTAATTTACTTATTTTATTTATTTATTTATTTAAGAGTAATAAATTATTAATATTTAGAGTTTTATTTTAATTATTTTTAATAATATTTTTTAATAGTTTAAAGTAAATAATTTTTTTTATTTAATATTATTAACTTTAATATATTATAATTCTTAATAAGTTTATCTAATAATAAAAATATTAATTATTTAATATTATACCTTTCCTTAAAGAGTAATATAATTATATATTTTATTAATTTATTAATATTAATTATAATAATATTATATACTTTTATTATAATTAAGTCTTTAGATTTTAATAACTTAATAATAAAATCTATTAAAATATTATTTTATAGTATCTTTAGTATAAATATAAACTATATTTTTCTATATAATTTATATCTTATTAACTTATTTTATTAATACTTAATATATTTTTTAATATATTATTTAACTTTTAATTTTAATTAAGATATATTATAATTCTTATAAATAAGTTCTATAATTCTAATAATTCCTAGATATTTATATATTAGATTATTATAATAATCTCTAATTATCTTTTTAATATATTTTTTTTAATATATATATTTTATCTTAATAATTAAATACTACTATATTAAATTATTCTTTATATAATTCCTTAACTTTAATATCTTTATTATATATTTTTATTAGCTTATTAATTATATTTAGTTCTTTAATCCTTATAATTATTATAAGTATATATATATTTAGTAATAATAATTTATCTTTATCTTATCTTAGAATAACTTATTTATTTAAGTCTTTTATATTTATATAATCTAATTATCTACTTAAAGTATTAGTCTATTTATTTTCTTTACTTAAAGTATAGTAGATTTTAAATTTATATTATTTTAAAAGTTTAACTTACTTAACTTATCTTTAATTTAATACTTTTATTATTATAAAATTTAAGAGATTCTTAAAATTTATAAAAATATTAAGCTTTAAGTAACTTTTAATATAAACTCTTTAATATTTAAATAATTTAATTATTATAAATAATTCCTTATTATAAATATTATAGTTTTACTTTAATATTATTATCTTTCTTAAATAATATACTATTAAATACTATTTATTATCTTTTTATTAATATAAATATACTCTTATTATTAAATTTAATATATTAATCTTAATTTTAACTAGTTAATTTATTTAAAATATTATTAATATAAATTAATTTATCTAAATTTTTTTAAGTTACTTAATTATATTATCTTATTTTTTTTATTTAAATTTTATTAAAGATAAAGTCTTTTTTAAGAATTCTCTAATAAATTATTTATTAAAGTTTAGGAATTTTAAGAATACTTATTTTTTAATTATTATAAGTATTAATTATTCTTATATATCTTTAATCTTATTTTAGTTTATTTAAATACTATTTATATTAATATTATATTTTAAGAAGTTAACTTTTATTCTATAAAATTTATATTTTTTTAATTTAAGAAATAACTAAATTACTTTTAAATATTTAAATATATTTTATATATATTAAATATATTTTATCTTACTTTTTAAATAAATTAAAATATTATTAAGATAAGTTATTATTATTTTATCTAAATAATATCTTAATATATTATTAATTAATACTTAATATATTATTAATATATTAATAAGTTTAAATAATATAATTAAATACTTATAATATTTATATTAAGTCTTAAATATTATTTTTTATTTCTTTTCTTCTTTTATATAAATTAAGTTATAGACTTTTTTAAGATTTAATTTTATAAAGATTTTTACCTTCTTAAATTAATTTTAAAATTTATTAAATTTAATAATAAATACTTATTTTTAATTATAATATTATTTAACTTTTAATAATTAATATATAGTTATAAACTTCTATTTTTTTTAATATAAAGAGTATTAAATAATTTATTAATAATTTAAATTCTTAAATAAATCTCTTTTTAAGATTTTTATTAATATATTTATATAATACTTAAAATTTCTTTTCTAATAATATATAAATTAATTTAAATATTAGTTTTTTACTTAATTTAAGTTTAATCTTATAATTCTAAGATTAATACTTAAGTAATATCTTTATATTTACTTTTTTTAAAAGAGTTATATATATTATTAATACTTCTTAGAAATATTAAAAGATATATCTTTCTTTTTTTTAGATTATTAATTAGTTAATCTTTTATTTATATTTATAAAGTTAAACTCTCTCTTAAGATTATCCTTTATTAAAATTATAATAATATATTTTATAATAGTTCTTCTACTTAATTTCTTATATATTATTAATTACTATTAATATATATATTTAAAATTAATAATATTTTTAGTCTTTTTAAATTTAAGTACTTCTATTTTTTAATTAATTATTAAGTTTTATTTCTTTAACTAAAATATTTTTAATATAATATAATAATTAGTTATTTAAATTATATTAAAGATAATTTCCTTATAATATTTAATAAAATTATTTTCTTATTAATATTTTTTAATAAAAGATTTAATCTATTAATTATTTAAAGTTAATAGAATTCCTTCTTATTTATTATTAATACTTTATATACTTATATATAAGTATTAAATATAAAGTTTTCTATTATTTTAAAATTAATTATTATAATAATCTCTTAATTATTAATCTTAATTAATATTTTAATAAGTTAATTATACTTTACTAAATATATTTATTATTTAAAGATTATATTATTTATTTCCTTATATCTATTCTTAATATAAGAAAGTAGTTTTTTTCCTATTTTCTTATTTTAAGATTAAAATATCTTATAAGATAAAATCTAATTATTATTTTTTCTTATATATATAAGTAATAATTTAAGAGTAAATAAACTTCCTAGAATATATAATTATATTTTTTATTTTAGTAATTTTCTCTTAACCTCTCTCTTATTAATTTATATTATACTTTTAATTATTTTAAAAATATTATATTATTTCTTTTCTAACTAAGATATTATAAATATATATCTAAATTATAATAGTAATATACTCTTATATAATATTATAATATATATATTAAGTTATTAACTTTTCTTTTAATAATATAATACTTCCTATAAAATATATTTATATATTTACTTTAGTATAATTTTTTATATTATAAATAATAAGAATTATATTAATAATCTTAAAAATTTTTAATTAAAGAATTCTATTCTTATTAATTTTATTATTTTATTTAATTCTTAGATAATTTAAATTCCTACTTCTCTTTATAATTTATTTATTTTTATTTAGAGTTATCTTTTTAATCTTATTTATTTTAAGTCTTTTTATTTTATTTTAATCTAAGTTATTTATTTTATAGTTTCTAGAATTAAATTATTAGTTATAATACTTATTATATTTACTTTAATCTTTAATTCTTATTATAATTAATAGAAGTATATTATTCTATATTTTATATAAAAATCCTTATAGATAATATTCTTATTATTTAGATATAATTATTAAATTATTTATAATCTTATTATTATTATTATTTAGTTCTTTTAATATACTATTAATATATTTTTTTATTTAATTAATTATTCTTTTACTATATTTATTACTTATAATACTATATTTAATTCTAAATAATTCTATATTAATAATAATTTATTATTTATTAAAGTTCTTTTCTTCTTAATAAATATTTTATTTATAATATTAATCTAAGATCTTAATACTATATTTTTTAATTTATAGTCTTTAGTAAAGTAATTTAATTTATTATAACTATAATACTTTAATACTTTTTTATTCTATCTCTTTTTTAACTTTTTATATATATTCTTTTTTTTATTATATTAATCTCTATTAATATTAAATTATATAAATTAAGTATCTTTTATCTATAATTTAAGTTAAAGTTTTTTCTAAATTAATACTTTAAAATATTTAATTATATAACTCCTTTATTATATCTTTTCTCTATAATTTTTTTAAAGAGATTATTATTAATTTTAATAATTTCTTTTTAAAGTTTATTAAATATATTAATATTTACTTTAATTTTTATAAGCTTATTTTTAATATTTTCTTTTAACTCTCTTCTATATATTATTATAAATATATTATTATTCTAATTAATTTTTATTATATATTATTAAAACTAAATTATAAACTTTATTATAGATCTCTTTTATTATATATATTATATAATTTATATTACTTAGTTAGCTTTATTTAAAGGTATAAATATCTTATAAAGTTTTACTTTAAAATATATTAAGCTCTTTATCTATCTTATTACTTTAAGTATATTTAATAAGTTATTAAAATACTTTTATAAATAAGATTATATTTATTTCTATATATTATTATATATAAATATAATAGTAATTATTATTTATTATTTTATTAGAACTATTTTATTATAAAAGTAAAAATAGAGCTATACTTATATTATTTACTCTTTAAGCTTTTTTTTAATAATATAAGTTAAGTTTAATAATCTTAATATTATTATAAGATTCTTTATTAAGGCTTTAATATTTATCTCTAATAACTTTACTTAGAGTAAATTAAGCTATACTTCTTTAATTTAATATACTTATATTTAAAGATATTTAAAGTATTATAAACTAATATTATATAAGTTTTCTAAAAATAAGTAATTAAAGATTAGAAAGGAATAGAATAAACTAGATATAACTTTATATTACTTAGTAATATAAGATTAAGTTTTTAAGAATTAGGAATAATTATTAATTTAACTATAAAATTAAATATAAGGAAATCTATCTAAGATAAATAAGAGCTTTAATTATATAAATATAAAAAAGTTTATTAAGACTTTTAGATTTAATAGAATTAATTTATAAACTATTTAATTTCTTATAATTTATATAAATTATTTAATAATCTATTTAAACTTTCTAGTTTATATATTTTAAACCTTAAACTATTTAAACTATTATATAACTTATTACTAAGTTTATTCTTAGTTATATATTTATTCTTTATAAAGTATATTATATTATTAGATTTTAATATATATCTCTATTCTAATTATATATTAAATAAGTAAATATTATATAAATAAATATTATATAAAGACCCTTATATAATAATAATATACTTATATATAATAAATATATAAGTTATATAATACTTAGTATTATTACTATACTATATAATATAAATTAATAAAATATATTAAAGTTTATTAATATAGAATTTAATTAATAGAAATATAGTTAATAAAAAGTCTAGAAGTCTATTAATATAATTATTAAATATATAAATCTTTTATATTAATAAACTTTTACTAGTTTAATTAATTTAACTCTATAGAATCTCTTTATAATTATAAATATTAATATAAATAAAACTTTAACTATTTATATTAATATTATATAATAAGATAATTAAATAAGAAAACTAGATTCTATCTTAGTATAAAAATATATATCTTTTTTATATATAAAATTCATCTATTTACCTAACTTAATTAGGGTAAATTTCATCGTATTTTTACTAAGTCCTTATATATTTACTTATTATCCCTAACTCTTACTTATCTATAATATATATAAAATAATAAGATATAAATAAAAGAGAATAGAATTAATAAATAAAATAAAAACTAAAGATAAATAAAAGAGAATAGAATTAATAAATAAAATAAAAACTAAAGATAAATAAAAGAGAATCTAAGTATATTTAATTCTTAATATTAGAAGAGAGGAATAAATAAATAAATATTATAGAAAATAAATAACTTTATATACTTAAAACTAATTATATTAAGATAAATCTTTAGGTAATATTAGTAGATTAATTATTAAAGGGAAATTCTATAAGTAGATTAATTAATAGATTTAACTAAAAAAATTTAAGAGATTCTATAATTATAAATTCCTTTATAGCTAATAATATTATTAGAAGAATATTAGAGATCTTAAATTTAAATAGTTATCTACTTAATAATCTTTATAGAATTAGATTAATTTTAATTAATTTAAATAACTTTTAATACTTAATATTCTAGATATTAACTTTCTTTTAATATAATTTATTAATAACTTTTATAAATTAAAAGATAATTTTAATTAACTATTAAATCTAAACTTTTAATAAAAATATATATCTTTTTTATATAGAAATCTAAGTAATTTAATAAGATTACTAGGGTAAAGATTTTAAATAAGTTCTATAAATTTACTTAGTAATCTTAATCTAGTTACTTATATAATAAAAACGTGATTATTTCCTATCTCTTATATCTTATACTATTACTCTTATAGGATTAAAGGCTCTTAATAATCCTAGCTTTAATATTTTAACTAAGGATTAACTAGTATAGATAAAGAACTCCTTAGTAAGTTCTATATATAAAAGGTTAGTCTTTATATAATCTATCTTATTAGCTTATTAACTATATATACTATTAATACTATTCTCTCTCTTTATTACTCTAGTATATACTAGTTTATATAATTAATAAAGTTTTTACTCTATAAAATTATTAAAATTATCCTTCTTATCCTTTAATTTTAACCTCGCTATTATGAACTAATATCGTAGGTCTTCTAAAAATAAGTAATTAAAGAGTAAAGGGGATTAGGGTAAGCTAGGTATAACTCTATATTACTTAGTAATATAAGATTAAGTCTTTAAAGACTAGGAGTAATTCTTAGTTTAACTATAGAGTTAAATATAAGGAGATCTATCTAAAGTAGGTAAGAGCCCTAACTATATAGATATAGGGAAGTCTACTAAGACTATTATATTTAATAGATTTAATTTATAAACTATTTAAACTTCTTATAGTTTATATAATTTAATCTCTAAACTATTTAAACTTCCTAGTTTATACGATTTAGTCCCTAAACTATTTAAACTATTACGTAACTTATTACTAAGCCGTTCTTTAATATATACTTACTTAAGTATTCCTTATATTATACTTATTAGGTTATAATACTCGCCCCTATATACTTTACTTTAATTAGGCTTTATATATTACTTATAATTAACTAATCTAGCTTATCCTAGTTAAATATAGGGTTTAGGGAAAGCTTAAAGTAATAGGCGTTGGAATATATATTCTAAAGATAGAAGTTCTTAAGTTTTTTTTATTTAGGTAAGAATAGAATAAGAAGTAAGTAATTCTACCTTAAATTTAGAGAAATCTTCGTTATCCTATAGCTATAGTTTTCTTTAAACGATTTTTTTCGAATTATTTTAATATATATAGTCTCTATTAAAGCCTATATTTAGTAGAATACTTTTTAAACTACTATATATTACGAGAAGAATATCTTCTTCTACTAGTACTTAGTACTAGGCTAAGAAGCTCGAGATAACGTGTACTCTACTAGTATATAGAAGAGAGTGAACCTAAAGCTAGTAAATAGGGCCTTGAAGAGTACCCAAAGCCGGGACTCTCCGAGGGCTATTTTCGTCGCCCTGGGTAACTAGACTTAACCTTTATTATTATATTAAGATTTAGAATACCTAATCACTTCGCTAAACCTCTCTTAGGGCTAGTTTAGACTCTTATATAATAAGATTTTACTTACTTATAGTATAGATATAAATTTATTAATTGAATAAAGTAATACTACTCTTTAAGTAGTATCTTAAGATATATATAAAAATAAAAATAATATTAACTCTATAAGAAAATAAATAAGATCTAAGATATATTATCTAAGGATCTATTTACTATAAAATAAGTATACTAATATATATAATAGAGGGGTATAATATAATAGTAAGTTAATAGATAATACTAGAATATAAGATATTAATACTAATCCTTTAATATATCCTTCTAACTTAAGTAGTAATTAAGTTATATTACTAATACCTATAATATTAACTATATTAATAAGTTTTATAAACTTTTAATATTTTTAAATTAATAAGGCCTTAGTAAGACTATCTACTAGTATTTTTATAATAAGAATTTATTTAGTAATAATATATCTTTTCTAAATTTTCTATCTAAGTTAATAGCTATAAATATTAATATAATATAATCTTATAGATAATCTTAGTATTTCTAAATCTATTAATCTAAGTATTATCTTATTATTATAGTAGATAACTATAAACTACTATATATTAAATTAAATTATAGTAAAAAACCTCTTCTACTAAAATATCTACCTTATAGTCTTAGATAATACTAGGAGCTCTACTTTAGTACTTAATATAGTTACTATTACTTACTTAGAGGCTTTCTAGTTAATTAGTTTATTATATAGTTAGATTAGGTATTTAAAGAAGCTCTTATAAGTCTTCTAATTATTAGTAAAGATTATATTAATACTAGATAGAAAAATAGGATCTATTTTTAACTTTAAAAACTTAATACTAAGTTTCTTAGTATTATAAAGATATAAGAGTAGATAATTAGTAGTAGCTAGATATAGGGATAAGGGATTAGTAAAGTATTAAATAAACTTTATAATAGTATAAGTAATATCTAGCCTTATTATTATTACTATAAATATTAGTAAACTAATATACTACTAATATATATAGATTTAATTCTTTATAGTAATACTATTATACTTAATAAGTAATTTAGTAAGAAAAGAGGTCTTAGGATAAAAAAAAGCTATTTATATATAGTATCTATCTATTAGCTTATTAATATATAAGTCCTAATATAAATAAAGCTTATCCTTAGTCTAAATAATTTTAATACTAAGGAATTATTTAAGATTCTCTAAACTTCTAATCTTATAAAATACTAGGAGTACTATCTTAAATTCTAAGAATTTAGCCTTATCCTATTAATAGTATAATAGTATAAAGTTATTAATATAGAAGAATAAGATAAGCTACTTATTAATATAAAAATAGTTTACTCTAAGTACTAGATAAATACCTAAGCTTAGTAATATTAAGATAACTTTTTATAACTATAGTAAAGATAACTACTTAAGTCTATAGAGTACTCTAAGTAAGAGGAAATAGAGATCTATAATATTAATTAGTTATTATATATCTTTAGGAAAATTAATAAAGATTTTCTTATTTATCTAGCTATTAATAAAAGTATTAATAATATTATACTACTTAGTAGTAAATTTAAAGCTAGTAGTAAAGACTATAAGAGCTTTAAAGACTTAAATAATTAGAATAATAGTAGTAGTATTTTACTTAGTCTTCTATAGGTTACTATAAATATATAGCCTAGTCTTATACTTTACTAAATATTCTTTATTATTAAATTTATACTTAAAAATCTAGACTAGTAATAAGATAGTTAACTTAGTAGAGGATTTATTAGTAAGCTTAAACTTAATTCTATATTATTTTAGATAATTAAATTCCTTTATTATAGCTTATATAAAATATTATCTATAAGGATACTTTAATATCTATTTCTAATATTTTAGCTCCTTAGGAAGCTTATTATAGTATAGATAATCTATAGCGACTTTATATTCTAAAGTAAAGGTAGTATAATAGCTAGATATAGAGTTAAGATTAGTAAGGGCTATAGTATAAGCTTATTAATAGTTCCTTATTTAATTAGAAAGAATAAGGTTTTTATTTATATTTACTAAAACCTTATCTAAGCGCGATAGAGCTTTATTTACTAGGTAATAATTTTAACTAGATCTTCTTCTTACTAATATTTTAGACGTGGAAGATATTAAGAAGATTAAGAATATAGCTATAATATTATTATATAGAGTAGATAGTAGTAGGGTAAAGAATTACTAATTCTTAGTAGATAGAGTCTTTAGTAGAGCTTTATTAATAGAATTTTTAGTAGTATTTCTATTATAAATAGTATTATTAGATAGAACTATAAGCTTATTCTTATCTTAATTATAGGCTAATAGAGACTTAGAAATCTCCTATAGAGTATAGAAGATATACTAGAATTTCTATACTTAGACTAATTATCTAATATTAATATTATTTATTTAATAGAAAGTTATCTAGTTAAAAGAAATATTATAAATTTTAATTATATCTTTTCTACTAAGTATCTAGATATAGTATATATTCCTAGAGCTATATCTAATAAGATATTTAATATAAGCGCGAGGTTTTAACTTCTAAAGCCTAAAAATATTATAGATTAATAGGTAGGCCTTATAGCTATAGATTTTTATATAACTAATAGTTAGTTTAAACTTATATAAGACTTTAAATAATATCTTACTAGTCTTAGAGATAGGGATTCTATTTAAAATATAAGTCGTAGCTAAGATTATCTTAGGCTATAAATTTTTAGAAAGATTAACGTTAATATTTATATAATAAGCTTTCTAGGATATTACTTTCCTAGAGTATTTAATTTAGCTATTTAGCTTAAGAATATAATATAAAGTTTCCTTATACTTAATACTATAGTTAGTAAGTAAGGCGATAAAGGTATAGCCTAGTACTAGCTTACTATTAGTTTAGATAAAGCTAATATAATATTTATAATAATTTTTAGTTAGATTAACTATTAAGATAATAATATATATAACTTTATCCTTATCTTAGTAAGTTTATATTTAATAATAATAAGTTTACTAGTAGATAAAATAACTAATCTATTTATATTTATTATAACTCTCTATTATTAGTATAAGATTATAAGATATCTATTATAATAAATATATTATAGAAATCTTATTACTAGGTTCTCTTAAAATAATATAGTGAGCTTTTATAAGATAGTATATCTTATAAATTTAAAATTCTTCTAAGATTAATAGTAAAGATAACTTTAATCTATTAACTATAAATAAAAGCTTAGTAATTATATTAAACTCTATATAGCCTAAAATTTAGTATAAATTTATTAGTAATACTTTAAAGATTCTACGCTAAAATATAATTTCTAAAGTAAACTTAGATAATAAGTTTAATACTATTAATAAGACTAAAATTATTAATATTAATAATAGATTATTATATTTAATAATCTAATATCTATTATAAAATTTAAGTTAGTAGAAGTTATTTATTTTACTATTATTATATATAAATAGCGTGTCTTTATCTATATCCTAAAGAATTTCTTTTACTTTAGCTCTATTAAATAAGATTAAATTAGTAAAGAATCTTAAAATAAGAGTTATCTAGCTAAAAATAATAAATTCTTTCTTATTAATTAATAATATAATAGTAATAGTAATAATACTATATATTTTAATTAAGTAGATTATTAATCTAGAAATTAAATAATTCTTAATAATAACTAAGTAAGTTATTATAAATATAAATATTAGAGTTAGAGTCTAGTATCTAATAATTAATAATATTATAGTTATTAACTTTAAGTACTAAGTAGCTAGATATCTAATACTTACTAGTTATAATAGAGTTACTATAATATTACTTTAGAGTAAAAATCTTTAAAGCTAAGAATTTAGATAGAAGCTCTATAAATATTAAAGGTATTAATATTTACCTATAAATAATTATCTTTATCTTAGTATTTTTAATACTTTTTTTAACTTAAGAATTCTTTATTACCTTATTAACTTTCTTAATAATTTTTAAGTTAAATATCTAGTTATTTAGATAAAAAGACTTATTAAAATAATAGTATTTATTATACTAATATATCTTTCTATAAATATATTCTTTTAATAGGATACTAAGGTTATTCTCTTATAGATATTAAGGCCCTAATAGTATTAATAGAGATTCTAGAGAATTACCTTATAATATTATTCTATATAAGAAAGATAAGGTATTAGATATTATATTAATAGTATATAATTAATAAAAATTATTAAGTATCTCTATAAAAGTAGGTAAGTCCTTATTTCTATCTTACTTTATTTAGAATTAAATATATAGAATTTTAGCCTAGGATAATATTATTTACTTAATACTATTAATAAAGTAGTTTATTATTATATATAATATAGTATCTATATATCTAATTACTAGAGCTTTTAAGTAAAGAAGTTCCTATTTATTAACTTATAATCTAAGATTTTAATCTCTTAGTAACTTAGTATAAAAAATTTTATTATAATAATTAACCTTAAGAATTCTAGTTAATAAATTAGGAATAATAATTACTTTAAGAGCTTAAAGTATCTCTTATAAAATAGTTTTTTTATAGATATAAATAGTATCCTTAGGTAAGATAAATAACTAAATATAAGATAATATAAGTATTAAAGTAGCTTTCTTCTTTTTATATACTTTAATATCTTAATTAAATTAAGCTATTAGATTAATATAGAGATTAGTATAGTCTTACTTAATAACTCCTTAGAGACCTTACTTTTTTAGAAGGATTAATTTAACTAAGATAGACTCTAATATAATAGATAGATTAATATACTCCTAAATTTTTAATTAGGTAATAAATACCTTAAGTATTATAAGCTAACTATACTATATAGATAATATTAAGAGTATTATTATTAATAATATCACTATAGCTACTTAAAAGATTATATTAATAGCTCTAAGCTTAAAGTATTAAAGAAAAAGTAGGACTTTTTTAAAAATAATAAGACCTTAAAAAAGTGATATAAAGATCTAAATCGGTACTAGCGTAAATATACGGCTATAGACAAACCAGGCTTATAACTATTGACTCTATCGAGAATAGATAATACCTCGCCTAAGGTACTAGAATCTATAGAGGATAATCCTAATATATATAATAAGGAGTACTAATAGGATAATATATATAAGTGGCGAGCTAAGGTAACGCTAGGGGTATTAGGTGCTATAATACATCCCCCTAGCTTAAGTAGTAGTTAAGTTAAATCGCTAAGTCCTATTAACCATATTATCCGAATATCCTAATATACCTCCTTTAAGCTTAAGTACTAGTTAGGCTGAAAAATTAGTTGATAAAGTGAAATAGTGAGACGAACTACCTAATAAAAGGATTGTTGATGGTGGTCTTGAGAATCTAGTACCTAACGATAGTTAATAGTAGCTGATAGTAATTAATAGTGTTATTAATAGTACCTAATAGTAGTTAATAGCAGTTACTAATATTAATAGTACCTAACGGTAGCTAGGGGCTAATGGCGATTAATAGACGGAGCTTTGATTACTCTATAAGTAAGGTTAATATAAAAACGGCGGCTATAGCTATTGCTAATAGTATTAATAGCCTTTAGGCTTAATCGCTGGCCTAGTTATCCGCTTAGACTAGGATAGTAATTAAATAATCGATGTATTAAAATACTATAGTTAGTGGTAGTTAATAGATGTTATAGTAGGTAACGATTGAAGTATATCATAGTAGGTGATAGTTGAAGGATATTATAGTAGGTAACGAATGATATATTAATAGCTACAGTTATTAAAGTGCCTCGTATAAACCCGGTAGCGTGGTAATATGTGCCCCGTATGAACCCGGTAGCATAGTAGCGTAGTAGTGTGGTAGAGTTGATTTGACTATGCTATGTTGAAAAGGTGGTGAAATAAGGTGACGGTAGCTTTGCCGTGTTGACTTGAATTGAGTAAGGCTGAGGCTGTTAATAAGATATAGCGGTGGTATACTCAATAGTAATAGTGATACCAGCTGGGGCAAACCGGGCTCATAACTGTCGACTCTATGAGGAAATGGATGAGATCTGAGATGCATTGTCTGAGGATCTATCTACTATGGAATGAGCATGCTAATATACATGATGGAGGGGCATAACACGGTGGCAAGCTAATGGGCAACGCTAGGGCATAAGGTGCTGATGCTGATCCTCCAACAAATAATTACGATATATCACCCCTAATTTTAGTTCATGGCAGCTGATAATCTTTCCAGCTGCCCTAAAACATCTTTGATAAACCCCACGTGTCCATGCTGACTCCCCTCAAGATTGAGACAATTTTCAACAATAGTAGCGTATTTCCTGCCCATGTAAATCGCCGAAGTCCGCGCTAGTTTTAGCAGAACTTCCCTTCGTTCAATAGGAGTTTTCATTCGCACTCCAGCAATATCACCTTGTTCTCTATCCACAATGAAACGGGATTGGTAAAGAGTCATGGGATTCCAAAAGCCGATCTCAAGCAATACGACTCCTAAGCTGTACACATCATGCACCATACTATATTTCAGATCGACATTCTGTCCTTCCGATACGCGATAGGGGTGATCGTAGATGTCTTGTTCGAACAGCGCACGCTTCAGTCTATCAGATGGATCAGAATGCTCTTGGACACCTCTTGCGCTTTCCAAATTAACGAGGTATGGATCACCGAGAGATATCGGATAGCGACGCGTTTCGGGAATCTGACTAGATTGCAAAACAATAACATTTGACGATCGAATGGCTTTGTGCACCCATCCCACGCTATGGAGAAAAAAGACCGCTGTCGCCAATTTTCGTGCTAGTTCGAATCTTTGTTCCAAGGTATGACCAGCAGGCTCTGTTAGAATACTGCTCAGTGTGCGGGGAATGCTATCCCCCTGCATGAGCGTTGTAGGGATCGCGTATACGATTCCGCAACGAGGGTTTTCGCCATCCAGTACATGGAAAAATCCTAGTGACTTTAACACTCCGGTCGACGGTGGATCACAATGGTTTAGAATGGCGCAAATCTCTGCAATGGAGTTGTTGAAGACCTCGGAAACCTTACTGCGTTCTTGCTCCAAGAACCGTGTTGGGATCTTCTTGTACTCGACAATGACATCTTTGCCTTTGAATTTGACAAAAGTGTGCTTCCCAGGAGCTCGCTGTTCACTGAACTGGTCCGCATGGTCTTCAATGAGCATTTGTCGCATGCTTTCAGCTTTAGCTGCTTGGCTGTCGCGTCGAAAACCCTCGATTCTACTCTGAGCAGCTAGGAATGGGGTGGCCAAGTTCGCGTCGAGTGACGTTAGGTCGATGTTAGAGCGCATGGAGTACGGCAGGGCGAGTAGATGAACGTCAAACCGCTGGGTCCACTCGCGAAGTTCCCTTTCAAGCTCTCTGTAATCTTGTTCGTCGGACCACCATGTCAACATGTTTGACTTGTTCTTGATGTTGTACTGGATTCCTTGGAGGCGACCTGTAAGGTCTTCAAGATATTTCACGCTGTCATTCCAAAGAATTTGATCAGCGTCGTCTGCGCTGACTCCACTTTGCTGTAAGGCTATCAATGTATTTTGAAGCTTGTCCAAAACCCTCAAGTCCCATTGGAGCCTTATAGAAAGACTTTCTGAATCCTTTTTATGCTTGAAGAACGGTTTAAAGAAACCATAAAGAAGCTGGAGGGTTTTAGCGGTAGTCTGAAAGACGTCCATGATATGCTGTGACATGGTGTTCAGATCTTAAAGATTGTCACGTGATAGAGTGCTGGAGTATGCCTGTGCGGCGAAATGGTTGCTTCTGCAGCGATAATAGATACTCTATTCAGTAGTAGTAAGATAATTAAAGGAAAGAAGAATTACGAGCGCGTAAGAACGGTATCCCTAGTATGGATCGACGATCAGAATCTGTGCGCGATCCGAGCGGGCTCGATTGGGGCAGAGATAAGGCTGGCTGTTCTGTTTGATCTGATGAATTGACATACGGAAATTAGGTCATCGAGGCGAAGTAACCTAGTTATCTGGAAGTGTTTTGGATCATCGTGATCGTCTTCCATAATTAGTCGTGAGTTCATATTCGGAGTCAATTCGTGTTCATGTAGGAGTTCGATGGTGTCTCGTATTCCTTCATGTTAGTTGTTCATTATTGGCTAATAATTATTTTTTCAGGTGAGGGGTAATTTAGTGTTATACGGGAGTTCGATAGTACGGTGTATCTCGTATTGCTTCACGTGGGATTCTGGTTAGTTAGTAGTTGTTATGGCAGAATCCAAAGGGAGCACAGGAGAGGACCAAGGGAGCACTAAGGCAATGCAGGCCTTTAGTGCTCATCCGGTGAGACTAGAAGCTGCAAATGAGGCTGCAAGATGTGGATATCAATGTTTTCTATTGGTAGGCCGAAACTTTAGCTCTAGGACCCCCACCCCGTTGCAGCGGACGTCCAAGCTGGCGCTGCTGCCAATGGCCGCAACAGGGAGCTTAGGCCCATCGCCGAGACCCCCTCCGTCTAAGCGACAGGATACCCAGGGTATAGTGGCTAGCTAAGGATAGATATTGTTGGAGGATCAGCATCAGCACCTTATGCCCTAGCGTTGCCCATTAGCTTGCCACCGTGTTATGCCCCTCCATCATGTATATTAGCATGCTCATTCCATAGTAGATAGATCCTCAGACAATGCATCTCAGATCTCATCCATTTCCTCATAGAGTTGACAGATATATACAGGCGTGGGTAGGTAGGGCAAGGAATTAGCTTTAAAGCTTATTAAGCTGCTAAGCAGGTATAGGCGGAAAAAGCGGTGGGGACGAAAAAGAATAAGGAGCGAAAATGGGTGATGTACCCTACTAATTACTGCTGCGTCGATCCCCCTTTCCCTAGCATGTCGCCGGCGGCACTGCTAGCGGCCACCGGCGGCGGCACCGTCGAGCACTAACCCCCAGCTAAACTGGATCCAGAAATGGCTTTCTTGGTCTCGGCTTAAGCCGCCCTCGTTGCTTTTCTGCTGCCTAGACTTCGCAGTGGCTGTGAAGCTACTCCATCATTGACTTCTCAATACACTAGAAGACGTGGGGTTGGAAGTTGCCCCCTTCCTCAGCCCCTGCGTGGCCCTCACGGGAGGTTATTAAGCTAGGTCGAAGCCTTTGGAATTTCCTTCTCTGCGTCCCGTCTTATACACTGGGGCGCCAGCTTCTCGATTTCGAGCTTCAGTTCTGGGTCTCGTTTGAGCGATTTTTTGCAATCCTACAAAAATCAGTCAATTGACACAAGCCCAAGACGATTTAATATTGCATATTGTATCACTGCCAGAGAAGGTTTCACATTACTCCAACCTCTATCAGGATGTCTATGTACAACCCGAATTCGCTTCCTGGTCAATCTAATAACATAATTGAAATACAAGAAGTTCCTCAAAGTTCCTCGGAATTCATTTTGACTGTTCTGAAGTTGCAGGTTCCGATTTGCAAACAAGATGATCTGGTCGCGGCTTCCGGGAATCCTCTAGGGTCAGGGGCCAGTATGGTTGTTAGGAGAGGAAGCTGGAAAGGAAAAGTGGTGGCAATCAAGACTCTGAACCTGCAGGTGCCGGACAGCTTTGATGGGTCGGACGACGTCAGAATCATTCAAGAGGGACATGCGGACATGCTCGAGAGCCTCACTAATGAAGTGCGTTTCCTTTCGTACAACTTGCTTCGAAAACACCCAAACATTGTTCCTTTGCTTGGAATTTCTTGGACAGTCAAAGAGTTGGATAGAAGGTCAACTCTACTACCAGTGGCAATTGTTGAGCTGCAAGACTATACGTTGGCTCAATTCATCGACCAAAGTGGTGAAACCCTTAGCATCACCCTAAAGGCTGTTCTGATCTCCGACATAATCAGTGGCCTCGCAACTCTACACAAAGCGGGGCTAGTCCACAATGATATTAAACCAGAAAATATCATGATATCAAAGGCGCATAGGCCGATTGCAAAAATTGTAGACTTTGGCTATTCCATTCAGAAATTCTATGGAGACCTAGAGAAAGGTTCGACGCGTCCGTGGATGAGTCCGGAAAGGCATATGGAGCTGCTACAACAGCAAAGCAATACAGGAGGCCAACATGGAGGCCGTGACCAGAATGAAGAGCGAGATATTGCCTCGTATGCTAGTCTATTGACGGATCATGATCAAGTCGACCATACGAAGCAAGGGAAGCATCAAGCTCGAGATATCTTCTCTTTAGGGTTGGTTGCGATATTTATCCTTAAAGGAGATTCACCACTTGGCCATGCCTTCGGAGAAGACGACCGAAAATGGCTATTCCTAAAACTAAATTCTGAAGCAGACATGCGAAGTTGGCTGCGCAGTAACTTTCGGTACTTAGACGAAGGCAGTGGCACCCAGCATCAGGATGACTCAAGGAGTGAAGCCTCATCAGGCTCCATCACTAATGCCGATATAACGTGGCAAATGCGGCAAAACACGTCCGACAACCCCGAATGGATATATGTTCCAAGCACTGTACCTATGAAGGCAATAGCATGCATACCAGAGTTTATGTTGGCTAGGAATCCAAAGCAACGTCTTTCATCCATGGAATTGCGGGCCCTTTTCAGGTTCGATAGTCCTTATCATACATACACACTGCACTTCTGTTAACGATAACAGCACGGACACACTGGAGAGCAATCTCTGGCCACAGAGATATCACTTACCAGATGGAGACAACCGAAATGCTAATCTACCCTTAATGGTAAGGATTAACTTTAAATACGAATTTCAATTTTAGGGATTTAGATTTTGTACTAACTAAACAAAAGGATAATTGGCAGCTTCAGGACCAAGTACCCATCAGCGACATACCCCGCGAGATGTGGGAGCCACTCTGGAACGAGCTGTTGGAGGCTGCGAAGCGCACTAATGCGCCCGCATCCCTAATGACTTTCATTGGGATGTGTTATCTTGACGGTGATGGGGTCGGCAAAGACCTAGATGAGGGCCTCAGCTGGCTTCTTAAGGCCGCAACCGAAGGAGTGTCCGATGGATTTCATTCCGCTCAAGCCCGCCAAAACGTTCTGATAGAACATGGTAGGATCTTTAGGAAAACGCAACTATCGTTCGAAGACGAAAAGAAATGGATACTAGATAGCATTTTCTTCCTTTCTGGAGGCTATTGGTACCACCTTGGGCACTCCAGCCATGTTTCTAAATTAGAAGCGGCTCGAGCTTCTTTTGCGAATGTTTTAACCCATATTGGAGATGATGAAGCTAAACGCATACTCGAAATCGGACTGAATATTTACGTCATGCAGAATCCAACAGGCCGCGATAACCGAAACAAACGAGAAGAAAATGCGAAAGTTATAGATTATGAGATTTTAAACTCACCGTACTTGGATACAGAAAGGAGCGTCTGGAAGGCCGTTTTCCGCGCGGATGACCGTCTAGCTACCAACCTTCTAGAGTGCGGGGTTGATTTTGAAATGTTTTGGGATGTACGCCTGGTGCGAGCTGTGGCCCATTATGGCTATGAGGATTCAATCCGCCTTTT
>JAFEKC020000004.1:1847500-2066211 GCA_018257855.2 Cladonia borealis
CCGGTGTTGATGGAATTTGTAAGGTCTGATATCTGCTTGAGCTAAAATGGACTTGTCAACATGGTATGCTGCAATAGGTGGGCAGAAGAAAGTACTCACCAGATCATTAGTCTGCCTAATCTCGTCCGGTGTCTTCTCTAGTCTTCTCTGTGCCGCATCAATCCTCCTATTACACTCATCGATGTACTTCTGCATGTCTCGCATGTAGTCGTACTCGAAGCCATACTTGCTTTTGTCTGCTGCGGCTTCATATTCTGACTTCAGTGGCTCGTTGTGGACTTTGGGGCAAGGACCGAGATCTTGTTTGGTATTTGTAAAGAGGTCGTGGGGACAGGTGCCAACGAGGTAGGAGCGACATACTTTCGGGTCGGTAATGGAGAGTTGGGCATGACGTGAGGAGGCTCCAGCGCCCATAAGCTGCTCTGTTGAGAACTAAGTTTAGTAGATGCTGTAGCAAAGGGTGTCAATCCTCCACTAAGGAATTACAGGTACTCACCTAGCAGCTTCCTCTGTTCTGCCGCCATATTGAACTCCGCCGGTCTCTTGCTTAATCCTAAGGATGTAGTACAAGAAGAGAGTGTGTCTGCGTAAGATCATTTTGATATCTTGGTAATCAGCCCTACGGAACTTGCAGCCGCCTGCATACCACCAGCTTTCCCTGTGCTGTCAATTTTCTAATAAATATATAACGGCCTGAGATGCCGGCATGAAAACCTTCCTCTTTCCTCTTCTACTGTCTCTGTTGTTGAGTTGTCTTGTTCTCGCTGATCCAGACTACAATGAGCGTCTAGATCTCCAACCGCTTACCCCAGCGTCTCTGTTGGCCTCTTTCAACTTCCGGAGCAGTGCTCCTTTGATATCCTATGAGCGACAACACTTCAAATATATACCGCGGTCGCTGGGCCAGATACTTCAGCATGCGAAGACAAGGGAACTTCATCTAAGATTCACCACAGGTAGGTGGGATGATGAGAGCTGGGGCGCGAGGCCATGGGGGGGAGCAAAAGAGGGTGGTACAGGCGTAGAGCTCTGGGCATGGGTTGAAGCAGACTCGGACGCTGGGTGAGAAAGTAGAACATTGAAATGGAGCTGCAGCTGATTGAGTTATAGGTCCTTTGCTAGATGGGTCACGCTCAACAATGCCCTCTCCGGTTTGTTCTGCGCTTCGCTCAATTTTATCGACTCTACGCGGACGACCAGGCCGAGGATGACCTTCGAACCCTCCAGTATAGGTTTTAATGCCTCAAATGAGGACCTGTACCTGTTACACGGGACGCTACCTCGTGAAGTCGTCTGTACGGAGAACTTGACGCCTTTCCTAAAATTGCTTCCGTGTAAAGGCAAGGCTGGCATAGCAAGTCTGCTAGATGGCCATAAGTTGTTCGATGCGTCGTGGCAGAGTATGGCTATCGATGTGCGTTCTGTATGTCCAAGCGATGGATCTGAGTGCAGTATAGAAATGGAGCAGACTGTGGACATGGTGCTGGATATTGAGCGGTCTAAGCGGCCTCGAGGTCAGTCTTAAAATCAAGCTTTACTTATTTTTGATCCTTATAAATACAGACAATCCTATCCCACGTCCAATACCTGTTGAAGGCCTCAGGTGTGACGAATCCAAGTCCTATCTGCAGGAGGGTGCTTGCTATCCGTCGGACGTGTCCAATGGACAATCTTGGACGATTGCTGAGATTTTCGGCCGCCCTATACAAGGCTCTTGCCTTGCTGAAGACTCCCAGGGCAGTCCCACAGACTCCGTATATATACACGTCCCTAATGAGCGCGAGATGTATATATACGCCGGCACCGAAACGAAGCACCCCTCAGGAACCAGCAGAAGCTTCACGCTCCCTAAGTCGGAACCGTTCGAAATGGTTCTCTCCCACATCGGCCCGCAATCCTTCAACAACCACTCTATACCACCCCTCTACGCCTCTCGATCTTTCACCGGCCACGGTCAAGAACGTGGCGGTGTGCAAACTCTTCTAACCAATCCCTCTACTACTTCTCCGATCTCGTTCATCTACTTCGAAACTTTACCCTGGTTCATGAAACCCTACCTCCACACCCTCACCGCCCACCTCTCTAGCTCCTCAACACCAAACCCACATCTAATAAAAGAGACATTCTACCGACCAGCGCTCGACCGCCGAAGAGGAACCCAGCTCGAGCTCCTCATCACTATCCCTGCTGCCTCAACCGTTATCTTGACCTACGACTTCGACAAAGCAATACTTCGATACACCGAATACCCGCCTGATGCTAATCGGGGATTCGATGTAGCACCTGCCGTAATACGACTATTACCACCCTTCGGAGATGCACCTGAACAAGGCTCTCAAGCACCAGTCTACATACGCACGAGCAGCCTGCTTCTACCATTACCGACGCCGGATTTCAGTATGCCGTACAACGTGATTATTCTTACAAGCACAGTGATGGCATTAGCCTTTGGCATGATCTTCAATCTGCTAGTCAGAAGATTCGTGGGCTCTGATGAAGTTGAAGGATGGGATGCAGCCGCGCTGAAAGGGCGCGTAAGGGGCAGACTGATGGCGCTAAGGTCCAGATTCATGAAAGGCGGGAAAGAGAAAAAATTATAATAGCATTCATGTACATCGCCTGTTGAAAATGCAATACCGAGATTCAGAAACGCGTCAACGCTAAAAGATTAGATTCTGAAACAAGAAGATCGCGTCTATGGAAGTATTTACATTGAAAGGTACTGACTGCATCCTCTCGTTTTGAACAAGCAAGTAGTGGACAGAAAATCGCTGCCACCTAAGGCATAACAGCCTGTCGTTAAAAAGTTGAGCTCCCACCCGGGGAATTTGCCGCCTGGCCTCTCAGTGGAAGGTGTGCTACAAGTTTACCTCCCAATCACGTACCACCCTCGCAGCCATTCCAGTTACCGTAGTCTCACCCTCGGTCGTGTAATCAAATGCACACTTTTTTAACATCGTAACAGAATACCCAGCAAGCGTCTATCGACGCCCCATGTCCCTAAAACGTGATCCCGTACGCAAACGGCGCCCTTGCCGCTTCCGTCGCGGGTTAAAGTCAGTGCCTTTCCACCTTGCCCAGAATATAACAAGTAACCCGGTTCAAAGCATAGCCATACGGTTTCCACGGTATCGGAACCCCACGGATTTCCATTTCACAGCTCGGATAAAAGCCTCGGCATAAGTTCCCTTTAGTATAATAAACCATACAGGATAAATAATGCTTTACTTTTGCCCATTTTGTTGTTCCTGTGCCTGTTGCATTTTCATGTTCAACATACCCTTCAGGAGATTATAGTCGTTCTTGGTAGCCGGTACATTAACGAAAAATTCACGAAGGATGCTGAACTCCACCACTCCAGAGCCAGGATTATCTGTGAGCAGCTGACTTACCACGGGTGAGTTAGCCTGCTCACCCAGAACCTGTCTTGCTGCATCCATGCCACTCAATTGCTGTGACGGATATTGAGACTGGTGTTGCTGTGGATGCGGTGGCATATAAGCGGGCTGAGCTTGAGTGGGGCTGTTGGCGTAGGGAGGAAGGTGTTGTTGAGGTGGGTACGGCATGCCTGGGGTTGGCGAAGTCTGGAAGCCAGGGTGCTGGCTCATGGGACTGGGACCGGGGCCGTGGTTATTGACGCCAATAGGGCTAGCGATAGCGGTGTCAAGAGGACGTGGGGTTTGTTGGGCTGACGGCGAGTTGTTGGCTTTGACGACGAATGTGAGGAGGAGCATGCGTTCCGGGGCAGGGTTCTCGATGATGCAGTATTCCAATAGCTCGACGAATTCGGGTTTATTACTCATGCCCGCTTCTAGGGGTACGACGTAGGTGTCTTTCACAGCTGGGACCGGGCTTTTACCGACCACGCCGTATCTTTTCCGCTCTGTGAAGTAGTGGAACAATTTATTAAATTGAGTGACATTGTCTGGCTCCCCATTAGGAGTTACGGCGACGACGACGACGTCGGTCGTAGTACTCCAGCGTAACCCGCAGAGGTAACCACTGGCGCGATCAATGTCTATGCGGCCTTCGATCGTTAAAGTGGGTGGAATCAGAGTGTGCCATGGGATACTGGAGCTGAGGTCAGCGCCTGCAACGTGTTTGGCAGTACCGGTGAAGTTGGCAATGCCAGACATAGACATCCTCCCATGCCAGATTGGGGCGCCAGGCTCCGCCGTGAAGTCAACTGGCGAATATGGCTCTTCATCCTCCACCTCATCCTCCTTAAGCAATCGATCGATTTCAGCATCAGCTTGCACGCCAGGCGTTTGCTGGACAGGTGTGACCGCCGACTCCGAAGGTCTAGAGACTTGACGAACGCGTTGGATTTCGGGGTCTGGCCCTTTGACTCCAGACCAAACGTCCTGAATGTTGAAATTGTTCGAGGACTTCCTCTCGGGGGGAGCAGAGGCACGGGGAGAGCCAGTTGTGTCAACCGTCAAAGGCTGCTTTGTACTCGGGGACCCTGCACCAAAATGCTCTGGTAGCTCTACCGCAGCAGGGCTTTGCGGAGTCGGAGCTTCTGGACTTCCTTGCTTCATGTTGGTATCGATCTCTGATGGCCTCTTCCTCAAGGGCGCTGTAAACGCTGGGTCTGCAGTATCAGCAAGATGTGAATCATCTTCAATGAGCTCTTCTCCTTTGTGAGTCCTTCTCATTCTTGGTCCTTCATCTTGTACAAGCACATGCTGCTTTTCAGATTCTTTCAATATTTCGGCTTTCTTCTCTTGCAGTTCCTTGCTTGCCATATCATCCCGGGACATTTTTGAGAAGTCATTAGGCGAGAGTGTACCTTTCAGCAAACGATCTCGTAGATCAGGATTTGCCTTGACATTATGCTGAATGGCTCGGAATTTATCGCCGTATTGTTCACTGGGCTTTCCGGACTGGCCCCAGAAATTGAGATATACAGCATACTCTACGGCAAGGCCAAGACGAAGACCGAATGCATCGGCCTTCTGGCCGGGCGGCAATTTGAAAGCAGCCTGTTTCTCTGCCTGTTTGGTCTGGTCCACGAACATCTTGACTAGCGCCGTCGCAACCCTCTTACGGTCATCACTTTGCAAATCGGAGATGTTTTCTACTAGCTCTGGTTGAAGCACCACTCCGGCTGAATCACGTCGATTGGCCGACGCGCCGGCCGATTTGCGGCGAGAGTGAGGGGTGATTGAAGGCTTTTCAGTAGTTGGCGTAGAGATCTTGCGCGTCTTAGGTGCAGGCTCCTATTGCTCAATTAGCATCTTTGTGAGCCTCGTTCAGATTATCAACCTACCACAGGGCTAGCATTTTTGGTTTCAGGGGGAGATTCCTCAGGAAACTTTCTCTTGTTGTTCTCGGGTTCAGAGGGCGGTGGGATGACTTCTGCAGGTTGTTCCACTTGAGCTGTATCGGGGGTGGTATCCATAACCCCATTTTCGTGGATTTCCTCTTTCTGAACTTCGCTTGGACGACCTTTCTTGCTCTTCTTTCCCTTGCGTCCTTTCCTTCCCTTTTTCTCCTGCTCTTCAAGCTCCCGTTGTCGTTGTCGTTCCTCCCACGGCTTCTCTCCTCGCCCAATCTTTTGTAGAAGCTCTATATGACTCTTTGGGTCGCATATTTCGCAGTAATATTTATCGGGCAGGAGCGCATCATCGTCAGGCATTTCCATACACTCGTTGTGCTGCCATGCATCGCATTGTTCACAGCATATCATCTTCCGCTCATCGTCCTCATCTTCCTCAATGTAACCGCAAACGCATCTTATGATAGCATCACCTTCGTCCTCGGGCGGTGGCGTTGGTTCGCTCTTCTTTCCCTTTTTCGTACTACCGGAACGCTTGGGCGGGGTAGGAACCTCTTCAGGTTCATTTAGCTTGCTATGTTGGCCCTTTGTGGCTCTGCCAGATCGACGCGTACTATCTGTAACCAAACAATGTTAGCTATAATGAGCTGTGGTGTGAAATTGCCCTTTAGGGCAATCAACATTGCTGTCGTGGCTATGCTTACCAGCCATTTTGTCTCTTCTTCGTACACTGGACAATCTACTTCAAATTTTGAGGGTGAAATGGCTTATGTGGGCCACGCAGATGCGTAGATCTCACAGCTAGATTTCTAGGTGGGTTTTGAAGAATGGCAATACAAAGACCACAGTTTGTGAGGAGCGCCACAAAGCCGGATCAAATTACTTCAACCCAGTACTGTAGTCAACCTTCTCTGTACTCCCACCGACTTCCACCTTGGAGCTGTAGCTGAAGCTCGCCAACCCCAAGCTGTGCTGGCAAGCAGAGCGGTCTTGGCCCAGGGCCCCAGAAGAAGCGCGATTGTTCTCTGTGCTGATTGGCGATCGCAGCTCAGAGAGAATAGAAGCCTGGCGTATAGTGAGCTGTTATTGTTATGATACGATGGGGAGGTAGTCACGATGTTTGATGTTTGGTGATGAGCGATGAAAGAGTTAGCAAAGCGGAGAATGGTTAGCGGCTTGGCAAATCAAGAGCCGTTCTAGCTCCGAGCTCCGGTCGATTACTGAAAGCTCGGTCCATCTTACTTGCCTTCGCATTGCTATTGAAATACATGCAGTGCTCTCCACGAGATCTCGAGATCACTGAGGGCTACAGGTCCCCGGATATCAGGACTATGGCTGACGTTCGATCACTGTTACGGAACGAGCGTGCTCAACGTCGTATTAACCACCCTCAAGCATACTATTCGGCTACAGGCACTTTGGAGTGTGCAGTATGTCACATACCGCTCAAATCAGACGCTGAAGTCTGGAACAAGCATCTCAAAACTCCACAGCATGCCATGCGTGCAGAAAGACTACGGATCAGCACATCGAAACCTATAGAACAACCAACTACGCGGGAAGTCAGCAACGGCAGCAAGAAACGGAAAGCGAGTGATGGGGACGGTGACTCGAGGAAGCGGACAAAGCCTGTATTGGATAGTCCTGGCAGCTTCTTCGATGAAATAAACGGGACGAGTAAGGACGCGTCCACCGAAGATTTCCAAGCGACATCCGATGCACCAATAAAAACCACCCCGCCAACCACAACTCTCCCTTCCCATACCGTTCCCACTCCACCTGTTCCAGCTCAAATCGATGAAGACGAATGGGCGGCATTCGAACGCGATGTCGCTACGCCTCCTCCTGATCCTGACTTGCCGTCCGCCCTAACTGCCGAAGCAACCATAACGGCTGCGCCTATCACGGCTGCGGAACTTGCTGCACAATCCCAAGCGGAAGCTAATACACAGAGTAAGGAGCGACGGGAAGCGGAGACTGAAGGGGAGAAAGAGGATGCGGTAAGGGCATTGGAGGAGGAATTTGACGAGATGGAGGGTTTGGAGGAGAGAGTGAGAAGGTTAAGGGAGATGAGGGAGGAATTGCGGAAAAAGCAGGCGCGAGAAAGGGAAGAGGGTGTGAAAGTAGTCGAGGAGATGGACGAGGGAGTGCGTGATGAGAAGGACGAAGTGGATGAGGCTAGCGATGACGAGGAGGAAGACGTCGATGTTGATTGGGGTACTTGGGGCAGGTGAACAGAAACACCCTCTGCTGTTGCGACTTAGCGAGCATTCTCAACGTACCACGTAACCACAAAACTTACGCATTGCATACTTGCTACCAGTGGAATAATTTTGGTGAACCTAAAAACACTCTCCGGTCTTGGGAAATCTCCTGATTTAACCGCAGGTGCAGCTTATACGTGTCGCTCTTCATGCTGTCAATCTATTGGAGCAAGCATGTTCAGACCACATCAATATAGCCAAGTAGTCCTTGCTTCCCAATTCTCATAGCCTTTTGGACCTCGTCTTCTTCCTCCCGTAACATGCCCTTACTTTGTTTTAAGGCTCCTTGCTGTCGTCTCTTCTCATCTTCGACCTGTTTTTGGCGTTCTGCCAAGGCCTTTGCTCTCCGCTCACGTTCCTGCTTCTCCTTTGCCTGAGCTTCTTTCTCTTCTACTGAGATATCTAAGTCCGTGGAAGCAGGTGGGAGCGTGGCCACGTGTGCCTCAATAAGCGGGGTTCGGATGGACTTTCTGAGAGAGATATAACGCATGTCTGTCAACATGTTGGGCGGCAGCGTATCAATAGTTGTCGAGCGATTTATCGCATGTAGTGGTGTAGATTTAAGGAGCTTAACCAGATCTGCTCTCAATGTGCTTTCTGGAAGCCTGAGACGATTGATGTATTCGCGGTACCACTTCTCACGATCTTTGTCTGTGACATTAGCTGCGCGCATCTCAGGCTCACTTCTGTACTTCCTGCGGAACTCCGGCCAGTAAAGTTTTGGCGTAGCGTGAGACTCCAAAAATGCGAAATATGGTATTCGTGGGTCTTTCTTTTCTTCCTTTTCACGTAGCGCACGAAGTTGTTGGATGCGGTCTCGACTCCACTCATCCCAGACCTCTTTCCTCGACTTCATGTTTGGTAAGACAGTATAACGATCATCTTCGATTATATGACCAGCCTCGATAACTTTCTCCCAAGGTGTGTAAGGACTGACTTGGAAATCGTTGAGCATATCTTTGAACAAGGCTTTTGTATCATCTTTTGTAAGGGTTAAGCCTCCAGCACCTTCCTCAAGTTCTTCATCCTCGAGATTTCCATACTCGCCACGATCCAGACCGTAATCCTCGCCCATGGCAGCAAGTTGATAGGCTATATCGTCTTCGTCGAATTCTACCGGATGTTCGGCATCACCATCATCATTTTTCTGCCGTTTGGAAGGATGCTCTTCGTCCTCATCATCAGTCACCTCGACTTCCTCGTACTCTTCGCCATCGCTATCCACAAGTCTTTGGCTAGCCTCGGGCGTAGCCGGTCCAGGTGCTGGAGAAGCTGTTGGAATTGCTGCGTTGACTGCGGCAGGCTCTTCTTGCGTAGCTGCTTGTCCAGAGTATTCTACGTCGCTGCTTTGACCATGTTCTTTTTTCTTGCGCTTTTCAAACTCAGCTCTGTCAAAGTCAACTACACCTTTCATGACCTCAGGAGGGAACTTCCAATAGCTCTCGCCTTTATCAGGATTGAACACAAATCGTCTGCCAAGTTTGGTCTCTACAAGATACCATGGTTCACAGCCTGGAATGGGATATTTCTTCTTCGGCGTGTCTCTATGACGGGCTCGTGGACTATTGAAGAGGCCTCCTCTGCCTCCACTCCTTCCACCGTACCCATTGTGTCCCAGTTGGTGATTGCCAAACGGTCCATAACTGGGCGGTATGCTTTTGGTACTGCTAATCTGATCTGCACTATGCTCGTTATATTGCTGACTAGGAGCTCCACCGAAAGCTCCGGAAAGAGATTTTGCTACAGTCTGCGACGGTAGTGTAGGCCGTGTGTATGTAGATTGTTTGGTGGCTACGTTGTAGTAATAAGAATGACCTATACCAGAGAAGATGTGGTTAGTAGAGCGCCAGGACCCAAAGCCAAGTCACAGGTCTTCCTCAAGGTGATCTTACCACTGGGTGCTTTATGTTCAGTCCAGCCGTGAGGAAGGTCTTGTAAAGTAGCATATTGTTTGTAGGTGGACTTTGACATCCTTCAGCGCTTCTTTGTACTAGGTCATTACCTTGTTCTGACTTCGCAGAACCGTAGTTCTGGGCATCATATGTGCTGCTGATTTGATTGGTGTATCGGCGTCCAAGGGTAGAATAAGCGCGCTTGACGCTCTACTCATATACACCTTAAATGCATTCGACTACCTTCCTTACTACCTTCATCAATCCGCTCCAAGTCATACGTAACTTATGGCTGCTCAATCGGCCTACTGAAGAATTAACCGAACGCATTTCTATAGTCGTTAACCTATTTACAGAGAGATTGTCTGAAAAGCATTGCAGAAGAACCGAAAGGGTTAAAACTTCCGCCCAGGCAAGCCAACCTGTGACTCCACTCTACTCAATGACTTTCCACCAGAATCCGCCCATAGAGTCCCAAGTATGTCCAAGTTGCTCTCTAAATATATGCAAAATAGTGAATGAGGAAACTTCAGAAAGCCGTAGCGCGTCTTGAAAAATTCAGAGAAACTGGAGTTCAAGCAGCTGATACCTTCACACACCAAGGATCAACTGCTCACATATTCTCCATTAATTAGGATTGCGATGCACTGGCATTTACGTTGGCCTCTCTTTCTTTGCCCTTTCCATGAGAACCTGAACCTCCGCTTGCAGTAGCAGTATCGTCCTCATAAAGGTGATTCCTGGAGATGTAATCCACGACAGCAGGTGGCGTCAGATACTGCACTGACATATCTCGTTTGAGGAATAGCCTTGGAAATTATCAAGTCAGCCATTACCATTCTTGGTCAAAAGGACCGTGTTTGATCCCAACTTACCGAAGCTTAGTGCTGCTTATGTCATTTTGTATCAATTGCTTTCCCCCGGTTAGCTTATGACTCACATGTAATTGAACACGAACATACGGGAATGACGAATATGTTATCCTTCCACTGGGTCAAAGACGAAAGCGCGTTTTGAACGTCGCTCCCAGCTCTTTCCACGATCATGCTCCCATAACGGCCAAGGATATGATCGAGATCCTGGGGACTCCACACACCCTAACCAAAATGGTCAGCGAGCACTCGTTTCACAATCTGGATGACCCACGGGTGTAGTCATTGTCTCCAACAGATCTAAAATATTGTTAGCGCATGCCAAGACATGTGGTGAACGAAAAATACCAGCTCCTGCAAGAAGACATATCCGTACAGGTTTGCGTTCTCCCTCCTTTGTCAGGACACCACCCTTCACAACATTGAGCTCATGGTCGGCATGGTCTAAGACCTGGGTCACCAGTGAGCAACATAATCCTGAAATACTACTAAACTTCCATTTGGCGGCTTACCTGGGCTGTGGGAGTGTATTCCTTCTGGACACATTCGAAAGGGTCAAGCATGATCCAAGACGAAGTCTAGGAAAGATTGGTATATGCGCTCTTGATATAAGCACCAGACTTACTTCAATAGCAATCTCACACATTCTGAGCCTGTGCTCTGCGCTTGCAAGGCCTGCCTGAAAAGACATGTCAGCTGTTAGTTTTGCAATTGGAAATCCGAGTGCCATAACTGCACAATCCTACTTACTTTCTTGTAGGCATCACTGACTGGCGAGAGGTATCCTGTCATGGGGTTCAGTTCACCGTCTGCTACGAATGCTGGCCTCCTGAGATACCTCCAACAATTTCGAATTCGGGCTTGCTGAAGCGTACGTAGTCCTGGGCCATTCTATATTCCAATTAATGACAAGGTTCTACAAATGACCATCAAAGTTTCCTACTCGAACATCCTAAAACAAAAGTAATTGCATGTCAGCACTTAATGATTGTAGAAGATGCTAATGACTACCGACCTCAAATGTAGAAAGGTAATGGGTGAGACTACAGCTGTCAGCTCGAGATTTTGTACTATACATTGGTGCAAGCTTGCACAACGACGTAAGACTTACAGGAACCGCAAGCCATTAGGACCAATGGAGTTTTAGTTGAGTCATTCAACGTCCTCAGCCGCTCAGTAGGGAAAGAATAGTCTTCAACGGTTGCTGGTATGTGGGTGGCTATATGCTCGTCGGTCAAAGGAAGCCCTGCTGCGGTGGACGATGTGTCTCCGGCTGTTGTCGGAGGAGACCGTTCCATCTTTGATGCTGAAAAGCACGAAAAACCCAGCTAAAGTGAAATCTCCAGCAGATACCTCTTGTCCGAATCTGGGTATTGCCGCAGAGGATGGCAATTGCCGATAGGCTTTACGGAAGTCGAATGTGCGAGCAGTGTAAAGCGGCGCACAATTCTCTCGGGAGAGAGAACTTATAGATCGAAGGAAAGCTCTAGAGTTTATCATCGACGAAAGTCGTTTTGTAGTTTACAAGGACAAGCGGAGATTTCTGAGTCATCTGTTGATAGGCAACAATTGGCATGTGAAAATGTTGAGGGAGACTGAGGAATCTATGTCGAAGTCTTTTCTAAGCGCCATTTGGGACATAAGGCGTCTGCTCGGCTTTCAAACGCAGCAGCAATCAGAATGAGGAACAGAAGTGAAGTGGAAGGTTAGGAAAAGGCTGGAAGTCATTGCGTTCAAGGTTCGAACCACTAGTAGGTCTAGCGTCGCTACGAATTAGCCGAGGGTCTATAGAACTAAGGTATCTAAAGCCTTGCTCCGTGAGCTTTGCCGTATCCCACATCAATACACTCGATCGTTCAACCGACTCTGTATCAATTTTGTCACGGAATCTAGAAAGCACGCGACGTTGGACCATACGCGGTCACCTCCATTGACGCTGGACATGTGTTAAAGTGGTAGTGAAGTCACTGATTCATCTCTCCGCTTATGGAGGGTTGAACCGCATGGCCCCAGCTCCTTCCAAAAAGTTCGAACCCTCTTTCGACAACACCTTGCCCCATTCTTCTTCTGCGTCGAGGTTAGCAACACCTTCTCACTTTTCTCTCTTTACACTTGGCCTTCCTGAAATTGATGGGGTAGCGGCTATCCTCCTTAACCCCCCGCACTACTCAAGATCACCTACGTTATCTAGGCCCCCTTACTTCCTGTCGTTCATTATAGATTCATAATCTCATGTCTCTCAGGGTGACCCGCTCTGCAACGAAGCTTGCAGCAGAATCTTCGCTAGGAGCAACCACCACTGCCAACACTCCGACAGTTCCTCAATCTCAGGCCAAGTCTCGTAAACGCAAAACGCCGCCTGATCGAGACCCTAGTCCTGACGACACGCCTGTGCCCACAAAGCCTCCACCAACCAAGCGTGCAAAGAAGCAGAAGTCATCATCAGAGCGCACGTCTACGACGACTGCACCCAGGGCCGGTCGGAAAGGCACCAAGCAGCCGGCCAATATGGCCAAGCCAGGGTAAGCGGGGCTTTCTATATCTCTATGAGTGATTGACTGATTTGAGGCAGCTCGTCTACTGGCAACGCTGGCGAGAAAGAGAAGTCTCCACCAAATGTGACCGAGGCATCACGCAGAAAACCAAGTCGAGGCAAAAAGATTACTCAAGGTACAGAACCGTAATATCGGCCATTTTGCAAGAGCTAACAGACTTAAAGATACAGAGTCTCCTTCCTTACCCACGGCGCCCTTGAAACGATCCAAAAAGCCACCCAGCAAGAAAGGGGAAGACACTGTGATGAAGGAGCCTGAAGAGACTCCCAAATCGGCTCCCAAAGGCACTGCCGAGACTGGTGGGGATGAGGACCACAGTGACGAGGAGGAACCGGAGTCTAGGAGACGATACGAAGACGACGACGATGAGGGCGATGATCCTTTTCGAGGAGGCTACCTTGGTGGGGGCCCACACGCCAGCATGTCCAGCACTTTGCGAGCTTTGAGTGGCTATGTCTCTGGGGTATCGCAACGTCTTCGAGATATCCTAGCCAATCTCAGACAGAAAGATGATCCTTCCGTCCAATTGATAGCACTGCAAGAGCTATCCGAGATACTACTTGTCTCGAACGAGGACAATTTATCAGGTCACTTTTCTCCTGATTCTTTCGTCAAGGAACTCGTGACCCTCATGCAGCCTAACGACTTCGGGGAAGAAAATCCTGAGATGATGCTATTAGCATGTCGTTGCATTGCAAATCTTATGGAAGCTCTACCTCCATCAACAGCAAATGTCGTCTACGGTGGCGCAGTCCCCATCCTGTGTCAAAAGCTGATAGAGATCAACTTTATTGACCTCGCTGAGCAAGCTTTGAGTGTATGTGTCTTGATCTATAAATTTCAGAAATCTCCTAACCTGTGACCAGACTTTAGAAAAGATATCTGTTGAATTTCCTTCGTCTATCGTTCGTGACGGAGGGCTTACGGCTTGTTTGACATTCCTCGACTTTTTTGCCACAAGCACCCAAAGGACTGCGGTGACAACAGCTGCCAATTGCTGCAAGAACATCCCCCAGGATTCATTCCCCATCGTTCGAGACGTCATGCCCATACTTCTGAATGTCTTGTCAAATAGCGACCAAAAAGTTGTAGAACAAGGCTCTCTTTGTGTTTCAAGGGTCGTTGAGAGTTTTAAACACCAACAAGATAAGCTGGAAGAGCTCGTCAGCCCGGACCTACTCAGAGCTATCCTGCGGCTCCTTCAGCCAGGTACTACAAACTTAATAGGGCCGAATATACACACCCAATTCCTTCGCGTTCTCTCGATAACCGCTCGTGCCAGTCCTACCTTGTCTGCGGAACTTTTCAAGATGAATATTGTGGACACTCTATACCAGATATTGACCGGTATATCACCCCCAAGCGGCACTGACAATGTAGCGTCTCAGATCGACAGTGTCTTCATCATGCAAGCTCTGATCCACCGACCCCGCGAACAAATATCTGAGACGCTCAATGTTATTTGCGAGTTGCTTCCTTCCATCCAGAGTGAGAGCCTATCTTTTCTAGAAGATGCTTATGAACGAGGTTTCTCTGCAGATGGAACACCGTCGCACTTGGAAAATGGCTCCATGGCTTCTCACAACGCTGAGCGGGTTAAGCTACTACAAGACTGCACGAAGGAGCTAAGGCGTTTCGCCATCGTGTTATTCCCTACACTGACCGATGCATACTCTAGTACCGTCAATCTCGTCGTCCGTCAAAAAGTCTTGCTAGCCCAATTAAAGATGCTGTCCACCCTTGATACGTCAATATTGGAAGACGCTCTTCGTACCGTACCTTACGCATCATACTTGGCGTCAATATTGTCACAAGAAGACCATCCTTCCCTTGTGACATCAGGCTTAAAGGCAGCAGATCTGCTGCTCAATCGACTGGCGTCAATCTACGGTTATCAGTTCTATCGTGAAGGTGTAATGGCGGAAGTGAGCAAGCTTGCTAACAGAATTACACCAAAGGCTGAGAACCATGTAAAAGCCATCAAGGCAGAACCAGAATCCGAACTTGCAAAGTCCACGCCTGGCACATCAAGCAATGCTCTGGAACACCCCAACGCTCCAAATGGTGGTCCTTCAGAGGACGAGAGTGACCAAGAGGGCGAAGATGACGACGACGACGAGGGTGATGATGATGACGATGATGGTGGGCCTCATGAAATACGGGAGGACATCTCTCCCTCGCCCTCCGACTCATCTTCCTCAAGCCAGAATTATCCTATGCTATCCCGTGCTACCGATTACGATCTCAACGTCTTCCGTGCCAAGAAATTCCTGGAAGTACATGAGACGGAGAAGTCGAAAGAGATGCGGGAAAAAGCGTGTGCTATCCTAAATGAACTCCAGACATTAGCTTCTGATATCGAAAATTGTTATCTTGGCGATGGAGATGGAGATGGAACCAAGCTGTTCACCCAGCTTTCCAAACATTTCCATGGCGATTCTCTGGAGACCGTTACCAGTGCAGAGCTGCTCCATTCTGAAATCGTGCGTGTGTTGCTGGATGTTTTCAGCAGCCCTGAAGGTGAGTCTTAATTCTCTGTGTTTTAATAAGCCCAAAACCTAAGTTGTTGACATACATTTAGAAGTCGTGAGCGCAAATGCGAGAGCAGCTTTTCTGGAAGTCTTCATGACCACGCCGAACTCAATATCAACAGGTCATAGCGTGCCTGCAACGCCGTTCAGCGTATTCGTTCACAAGCTTCAGGATCTCCTCAGTCGCGCTGAGCATTTCGAGGTTCTCACAGTGCATCATAATGCATTAGACAACAATCGCAGCAGCCCAGCTGCGATGCTCTCAAAGCAACTCCGTCTAAAGCTCGTCGCTGACGATGATGCCGATATGCCTAGGCCGTTCAAGAACTTAATGATATCCATACACGCAATTGCCACATTCAAAGCTTTAGATGACTATCTGCGGCCTCGGATAAGCTTGTCCGAACGGCCTCGAAGCGCTAGACACCGTGAAGGAGTATCACATGCGTTGGCCGCCTTTGCCGCCGCTGCTGGAATGCCCACGCCCCATCACAGGCTTGCAGAACGTGCCGCAGCGACGGCCCATGGAGATGCACCGTCGCTTTCTACCCCGTCTGATAATGCTGCTAGGAATCGAGTCGCACGGAAAACTGCTAGGTCGAAGAATGCTACATCAACCTCTGATTCAACTCCGGCGAAAGAGAAGCCAGTTTCTGCCCGTCGGTCGAGTCGACGACATCAACCAGCTGAACATGATTCTCCTCATGCATCCGCTCCTCCTCCGGAGCGAGTCCAGACTCCACTGGAATGTGCGGATGAAAGACAACTTTCTGACGAAGATGACATTGATGATAGCAGCGCCTTGGATGCCATTGTGGATGATCTCGAGGACGGTATGGAGGGAGAACAGCCGCCGGAGCCTACTGCAGTTAATATGGAGGTAGCGTCAACTGGCAAGGTGACTGCTCGCAAAGAGGATGGCACACGGGTCGCCACGCCATCTCACAGCTCAATAGCGTCATCACACGGTCCCCCGGGCTCACGTAATCGAGAGCATCTGGCTGCGGCTATGACCACTTCTTCGGCTGGCCGTACTATGTCTTATGCAGCGGCCATTCAGGCCCCACCGCAGGACTGGCATATTGAATTCAGCATTGATGATCAGCCCATACCCAATGAGACAACCATCTATCGCGCTGTGCACTACAACCAGTCTCAGCCTGGAGAGGCCTCACCACGCAACGTCTGGTCTGCAATCCATGCCGTCAAGTTCAAGCGAGTGCCGGGTCCTCCCCAATCAGAATCAGCATCGCTGAAGCCTCTTTCCCAGGCAATATCAGACGCAGATACTTCCGATATGCCACGTTCTCTGCACGAGCACCCAGCAACATCGATGATCCTACGCCTACTCAACATATTTCACGAGATGAACGCCAATTTGGACGATGTACTAGACGATAGCAAAGCAACCTTCAATGTCAAAGCGGAGCCTGTGGCCCAATTTGTCAATACCAAACTGACCGCAAAGCTCAATCGACAGCTTGAAGAACCTCTGATTGTGGCAAGTAATTGCCTCCCCAGCTGGAGTGAAGATCTCGCACGACTTTATCCATTCCTGTTTCCTTTCGAGACTCGCCACCTATTCCTTCAATCTACTTCTTTCGGCTATGCACGTTCCATGACTAGATGGCAAAATCAGACAGCCGAAGAGAGTCGACGAGATCGTCACCGAGACGACCGGCCCTTCATGGGACGTCTACAACGACAAAAGGTTCGCATCTCCCGAGCCCGCATGCTCGAGTCCGCCTTGAAAGTGATGGAGCTCTATGGTGGCTCAGCCAGTGTATTGGAGGTTGAGTACTTCGATGAGGTTGGGACGGGTCTCGGACCCACACTGGAATTCTACTCCACCGTATCCAAGGAATTTTCCAAAAAGAAAACCAAGCTCTGGAGGGAAAATGACGCCAACGAGAATGACGAGTTTGCTTTCGGAAAGTCGGGGATGTTCCCTGCACCCCTAACGGCGGAGCAGGCTGAGACCGAGGGAGGTAAGAGGATACTCCATCAGTTCAAAATGCTTGGCAAGTTCATCGCGAGATCTATGCTCGACTCTCGCATCATTGATGTTTCGCTCAACCCTACATTCTTCCGCATCGGTGATCAACCAAGCACGGTTCCTTTGTCATTAGGCGCAGTAAAGACTGTCGATAGCCAACTGGCAATAAGCCTTAAGCTTCTGAAACAATTCGCAAATTCGAAGAAGGAAATTGATAAAAAGCACTTGTCGGTAGCTCAGAAGGCCCAGGCTGCTCGCAAAGTTATGGTCAATGGCGCTCGCATTGAAGATCTCGGCTTGGACTTTACACTGCCAGGATATCCATCAATCGAGCTAATACCAAATGGAGGCAACACACCTGTGACACTAGACAATGTTGGGACATACGTGGAAAAAGTCATTGACATGACCCTGGGCAGCGGCGTACAACGACAAGTAGAGTATTTCCGAGTGGGATTTTCAGAGGTCTTCCCATATTCGGCTTTGAAAGCATTCACTCCCAGCGAGTTAGTGATGCTCTTCGGACGTGTTGAAGAAGATTGGAGCATTGAAAGTGAGTCCATTCCTATCTATGCTAAGGGCCAGTGACTGACTCATTATTTAGCTCTTCTTGATTCTATCAAAGCAGACCATGGCTTTAACATGGACAGTAAGAGTGTGCGCAACCTGCTCCAGACGATGAGTGAGCTCTCGCCCCCGCAAAGGCGAGATTTCCTGCAATTCGTTACAGGAAGTCCTAAGCTTCCTATTGGCGGTGAGTGCCAATACGCACAACGAAATAGTCTTTTACAGCTACTAATATGATATTATAGGATTCAAGAGCCTCAATCCCATGTTCACTGTTGTCTGCAAACCTAGCGAGCCTCCATACACATCTGACGACTTCTTGATTTCCGTCATGACTTGTGCAAATTATGTCAAGCTACCCGACTACTCCAACATCGAAATCCTACGCAAGCGTCTTCTCACTGCGATTCAAGAAGGTCAAGGAGCCTTCCACCTTTCCTAAGCCTGTATCAGGAACTGAAGCGTCTTGTATTCATGATTGCAATCTGATTTCATTGCGTGCATAGCGAGGAGAAGAGCAATGAAATTGATAGGGCGTGCTTAGTGCCAAGCAAGTTGACCTCTTACATTTACTAGTACTGCAAGGCGTCAGAGATTATCTGCATATTGCTGGGTTTATAGACGATACGCTACCGATGTTGATGATGCACAGAAATGCGTATTGGCGTGCTAGGGTTGAAATAGAAATTGAGATAAGGGCAAGGTAATGCCTTAGCTTAGAGCAGTAGCTTAGCACGCAACTCACATTATCATTTTGACCTACTCATAATACTTTTCGTTCCATTAAGCAAGGAAACGTCTCGAATACTGAATGACAGGCAGGACCTCGGAGCTGCATTACCCGAATGGGCGAAAAGATCCCTACCTAGGCACTTTGGTAAATGTAGGATGCCAAGAGCCCGACTTTGATACGGCCACGATGCCGGAGCAATTTGAAGCTCGGGTTTATCAAATTGCTGCACACCGCGACAACCCCCGGACAATCTTACTATTCCACACAGATCTTTCTTTGGGTCGATTTTCGTCCTGTCAGTCATCATGTCAGAAACGAAAGAACTGACATATGCCGATGTCTCTTCGCATAATGGGAAGAAGGTGTGAGCTCCTCAGCCTCTAAACTTCGGGGCCCGACTAAATTGGTGGTAGGATCTGTACGTTGTAGTCCACGACAAGGTGTACAATGCTACGACCTTTATTGACGAGCATCCGTACGTCCATTTGCCTCATTGCCCTCTCCCAGACATCTCTTCTGCTAGCATAGTCGGCGCCCCCAATTTGCCAAGTCATCACCCAAGTCGTGTGCCCTGCTAGATCTCTACCAGAGCTTTCTGCGATCTGGCGCTGCCATCCCATATCTGATAGGCCATGACTAACATCTTTCTCGCAGCGGTGGAGAGGAAGTTCTCCTGGACGTAGGCGGACAAGATGCAACCGAAGCCTTCGAAGATGTAGGACACAGTGATGAGGCAAGAGAGATACTCGATGGTCTCCTCGTCGGTGACCTTAAGCGAATGGTGCGTTTCCAAACCGGCTTCTCTCGAATTGGACACCTCACTTTATTCTCATCTCCAGCGCCAAGCCCCAATGTTGGGCACATTATCTTTCATGGAAATCACTGACCGAATCCCCTTCATAGCCAGGAGACCCGGCACTCCACCAATCTACCTCCTCTACTTCTACAAGTACGGCATCTAAGGCGGAAGGCGCAGGCATGGGCGTGGGGCTTTACGCTTTGGTGCTACTGGGTGGGTTGGCTGCGTTTGGGGCATACAAATATCTGCAGATGAGTTCGGAGGCAAAGAAGTAGGTACATATAAATTCTCGAGAGGATTGGGGGGGAGAGGGGAGAGTGGCCATCTGAGACATAGATTCCTTGAGGGTAGTGTATCATGCACTTTACCTTATTCAACATTGTAGTTACATTGATCACGTGGGCAATTTGTTCTAGAGCTGCACGCTGCGGTGCGGGTTCTGAGATCTAAGGGGCATTGCATGTGTCAGGTTTTTGCTTTTGGATATAATTACTGTCATTGCTTATGTTGTCTTTCTCGTGTCGCTTTCTGCGCTATCATATAAGTCAGGTAATACATATATCTATTGTCCTGCAGGTCCGGTGCTCCTACTTCGCTTTTTTCCACGCACTGACGCCTCATGCTCGTATTTCATTTTCAACACTTCAGCAGGAATTGGCTAATCAAAAACCTATTCTCACTCTATATTTCGGGGCCTTGCCGCTTCTCAAAGCACAAAGACCGCGCACTTGCATGCCCTGGGCATGCTCAAGTAGAGTACTCTCGGTTCTTGCTAGGCAGCTGTCCAGGGTGTCTTGCCATTGATGTGCATTGACCAGCACTGGCGCATCTGCTTTCGGCAATCTGGGGTCTCTTGGACCGTATCTAGCATATCAACCATAGAAGGATCCTGGACGCCTAAACCCATGCTATGAGGATAGAAAGATTTGAAACGAGAAGAGAATACAGGACGAATCGATACCACAAGATCGAGGGAAAACGTCAAAAAATCGTCCTCAAGCAGTGCAGAATAGAACCGATGCCGTAGTGTCGCCCTTGGGACGGATGAGTGGCTTCTGACTCCTATCCAGTTTTCAAGTGGTTACTGGATTTGAGTCGCCAATGTGATCAGACTCGCCTGGTAACCTCTGCAACTCTGTGGCCTTTTTGTCATTGAGGATGATGAACAATTTGGCCTCCCGTTCTTAGGGTTGTTCAGGGTTAATTGGGGTGTTTGGCGGTGGCACGATGGCGATGAGATTCTCGTAGGATAATAGGGAATCTATATTTTTACCTTTCAAGGCCAGAAGTATTGCGAAGCAATGGCCGCAATGGAGATGGACGAGGCGATTATAATGATATGGGAGAAAGGGGCTACGGTAAGGAAGCCTGGGAGCCGTTGATCCTTCCGAGGCTGTGGGGAGATCGACCAAGTACCCCGCATTACCGTGTCATAAACAACAATAAAATGTCAAAAGTACTGGCAAATTTCCTGCATTCTATAAGCAGATTTCCTTTATGCAGAGGGGCATACGTGCATTAGGTAACAAGAAGTACCATTCACAGGTTAGCTCTTCATTAATGAGCATCGGACGCAATGGGTCTTAACGTCCGCCTTGCCCCCACAGCCGCCAACCGCGCTCTTAATCTTCTGCGCACGATCCAATACACACATCCACCAGCTTGTCCTTGCCATTCCAGCCCTGGGCACCACCATCCTACTCCATCGATACTCAGCCATGCCAAACGATCACTTGCCACACCTGTCGACCCTTCGAGACAACGGGAATATGCATTCGAGATGGCTGCCTCGAGCATCAGGTTCGGACCTGGATGTACGAAGGAAGTTGGCATGGACTTCAAGAATATGGGTTCAAAGAGAGTTTGCGTAGTCACCGACCCGAATGTTGCGAAGCTGGACGCCATGAAGCAGGTTGTCGAGGGACTGTCACAAGAGGGTATTGACTTTACGGTCTATGATCAGACTAGGGTGGAGCCCAAAGACAGCTCGTGAGTACCTCGTCCAGTGGTCCGTGACAGTGATTTTGAACTAGGATCAGCATCAAAGAGGCGATCGAATTCTCCAAGAACTATCAACCAGACGCGTTCCTAGCAGTCGGAGGAGGCAGTGTCATTGACACAGCGAAGCTAATGAACCTCTACACCAATTTCCCTCAAGCTGATTTCCTAGACTTCGTCAACGCTCCTCTCGGTAAGGGTTTGCCGATCACCAAGCCTCTCTCCCCTCTCATTGCCGTCCCTACAACTGCTGGTACTGGGTCCGAAACGACAGGAACAGCAATATTCGATCTCGTGGCTAAGAAGGCAAAGACTGGTATTGCACATCGCGCCCTCAAGCCCACCATTGGTATATGTGATCCATTGAACACTCGAACAATGCCATCTGCTGTGCATGCTTCTTCGGGACTTGATGTGCTCTGTCACAGTCTCGAATCGTGGACTGCGATACCTTATCAAAATCGCACACCTAGACCGCAGAACCCAATCAACCGCCCAGCATACCAAGGGGCGAACCCGATTTCAGACATATTCTCTCTGCAGGCCCTGAAAGCAACCGTAAAATATCTCCCACGCGCTACGAAAGACCCAGAGGATCATGAGGCACAGTCAGAAATGCTTCTTGCAGCTACTCTGGCAGGTGTGGGCTTTGGCAATGCCGGCGTGCACTTGTGTCATGGCATGAGCTATCCGATCAGTGGACAGAACCCGGGTTATAAACATGCAGGCTATGTCACCGACAAGCCTATTATCCCACACGGCGTCAGTGTAGCCGTCACAGCTCCTGCTGTGTTTAAGTTCACAGGACCGTCGAACCCGGAGAGACATCTGGCTGCTGCAGAGGCCTTTGGCGTTGACACCAGTAACGTAAGCAGAGAGAGTGCTGGTGAAGTGCTTGCCGAAGCAATTTCTAAGTTCTTGGTCGATCTGGGCGATCAACCAAGAGGACTGAAGGCTCTGGGGTTCAAGCATGGAGACATCGACAGTCTTATTGAAGGAACTTTGCCACAGAGACGGGTATTGATGCTCGCACCTGGGCTGAGTGAGGAAGTAAACGAAGAGAAGGAGCAGCTTAGAGGCTTGTATGATGATGCCATGGACTATTAAGTGCCTGGATCTAGGTCCGTGTAAGATGTTATGCTTAAGGTAGGAAGGCAATCTTCTTGTACAAATGGGTTTCACGTATATATTTGTGCTCCTGACCTCTTCAATGCTATATCTGTCTTATCATTACTTTCTTCCGTCGGGATGTATGAGTTTGTATTGATGGTGCGCCACTGATCACACGAGCACGGAATAACCGCAGAAAATAACTTGGAAGCATAACACTACTTCTAGCTTCGAAGCAGTTTCAAGTCACTCAATATTCATTTTGACTGTTGTATGGCGATGTCGAAGGCTTGGTACTCAGTCCTTCCCCAAGATCCGCAGTCATTGGAGTGATTGCATCCGCCGTTGATGATAGGGGATTGTCTCTGCTTGATGCTTGATCACATCCCTGGGGAGGTTCACGAGTAGGACTGTTTGTTGGCAGCGCCGTCAGCGACCGGTCGATGGAGGGCCCATTCAGGGGCCTGAGCCCAGATCGTGAGTCTTGCAGGGCTCTGACAAAGGCATCGTCGCTGACTTGTGCCGGCAGAGCAACGGCTTCTGCAACTTCTAGTCGGTCAAAGGTAACTCGAGATGGGCCTGGTCCAAGTTCTACATCTAGGAAATGTCAACCCAATGGGAGAGTAAATGTATGCTGATACATACCAGGTTGAGAATGCTCCTGGCTCTGACGGTGACTGTGCCATAAAGTCCATGCCTTGTGGGCCTGATAGATGGTGACAAGTCCTATGATTGTTGCAGCAGTGCCATAAATGACGGTTGTTATGATGTCACCTGATAGAGAAGGCATATTGTTTTTGGAGGGTTGAAGACAAGGCTGGGGGAACTTAATGTAGTAGTGGGGCTTGCAATGAGAAATTGGGGAAGCATTCTGGGAGGAAAGTCGAGTACTTTATAACCCGTGGAGGGACATGACTCGACGAGTGTCAGCGGGGCAGAAACAGTATCATTCGCAAAGAGCATATCACAGATAGGGCCGACTGGAAAACCTTGGGCGCAGATTACCGATTTTTGATTTTGAACGAGGAGAAATGATATAATTCACGACGCAGATCACTTGCATGAAATGACGGGGATATGCTGGGGCAGGCCTAGGGAACTAGCAGAGAAGCCGAAGGATGGGACAGAGAAGGCTCAGGGTTCTGACAGTAGGAGGGGCCCCCGGATTGGACAGAGAAGGGCCAGGGCTGCGCCATGGAAAGGCCCGGGGTTACGCGATTGGAAGGCCCAGGTTACGCCATGAGAAAGCCCAGGATTCTGACATGGAAGCTCAGCATTGGCTATTTATGAATCAGTGGCTCTTCCCGTAGCGGGGCCGAAGAAGATGTTCGCCATTGGCGGCTCTAGGTACCACGTATGACGCCCGGTTCTTGAAGTGATCCGAATGATTTCTAGTTATGGTAGAGCATGCAGGTTCACTTGGGCCTAAGGTACGCGCAAGATGGCACCAGACAATGCACGTTGCATAGGCTTCCAAGGATTCCGAGAATTTTGAAGGGGAAAAAATAAGATGGGGATAAGTTTCGAAAATCGTTGCCCTGAATGGCTGGAGGTAGGGAAAATCTTCGCGGGTACACTTATCTTAGTGTCGGCACGATTAATTCATCACATCCCAGTCAAATACCACCTATTATTTTTGCTTCTGGGGGGAGGGGGTGAACTCCAACTTCTTGCATTCATTAAGCCACACATTCGGACGCATCACATTGAACTAAAAGCCGCGCAATCTGCAGAACCCTTATCAAAGGCACGCATTATATTGAACTGAAGTCGCGGCATTTGCAGAAGCCTTGTCAAATGGAGTGAACTAAAAGTCACACAATCTACAGAGCCTTGTCAAAGGGAGTGAACCAAAAGTCGCACAATCTACAGAGCCTTATCAAAGGGGGTGAAAAGTCGCGCAATCTACAGGGCCTTGTCAAAGGCATGCACTGTATTGAACTAAAGTGGCCGCATTTGCAGGCCCTTTGTCAAAGGGACGCACCCAGTCTATCTTCAATTTGGGGCCCATTCGCCCAAGACCCAAGGCGCCGGCACGCTCCAGGGGTCTTATCTGGAATTAGGGTTAGGGCTTTCTCATCGAAGATTGGCGCAAATCAAGGAGATTTCGCTTTTTTCGCAACCGCTGCCAAAATCTTCGCGGATAACTGGCCTAGAAATCCCGTGAGATTTAAGGTGTATTAGTGGTTCGCCCGGGGGGCCATTCGCGTAACTTCTATGAGAATTTCCATACCCAGCTGCAACGAAACCCCACACCGAGCATCAGCTCCGGTAGCAATCTCAGCGACTACGAACTCCATGCCTCTGTAGGACTGCCAAGCACGCAAACTTCATTCTTAGGACGCGCACCTTGACTGCGTTCCTTAGACTCAGCATATCCAACTATCGGGCAAGTTCTTTGCGGCACGAGTCCTTCTCGTCACCGAGGTATTATAACCCCTGTATCTCACAGTAACTGCACGAGTTGGTCAAACGGTGAATGAGTCTGGATCTCGACTGTGAGCACTCCTACCTTGCAATACAGCCTCGTAGAGTAAGTTTGCCGGTAGACTGTTAATGAGCAGATGCCAACATGAATTTTCGGCTTTTACTGTAAGATGTTCAATCGAACAAACATGGACGCCATTTAAATTTATACCAGGATTCCTGCTAAAGCTGTAGGTGGCGAGGTAGTAGTCCTGGGAGCTATTATCCAAAACATGGAATTCAAAGAAGCCTCCTAGGCATATTGCTTTCGGAATGTCAAAGACCACTCGTAGGTCGACTCCCTGACACTGGTGGAGACCTATCCAAAAGACTGCAACCGCTATTCCTGATGTTATGAGACGAATAAGCATTACCTGAACGCATCTGAATCTTGTGGATGACTGCACTCTGGTGCGTCAGAATACATTGATGTGGTGTCTCCGAACGATCGTGGGCCTGATTGTTTTGACAGAACAATTCTGTGATGCAGAACTTTCAAAGCAACACTCTGAGCGCTTCACAGATTGCTTTGCCTGGTTTAGAACTGGTTTAGAATGATTGTGGGTATTGCCAGTACTAATTCTTGAGGGCCGCTTTAAGGTAAGGTGGTTTTAGGGCGGCTTAGTGTGCGGTCTACTGCACCACAGCGAGCAGCAGTCTACCTTAGGGCGGCGGGTGAGCGCTTTACCCAGTTCTATTTGAGGGCAAGGCAGGGGGTCCGAAGCTGACATTCTCCAGTCCGCACTCTCAAAGGACCTTGCCTGCGCCCTGGCCCTGACAACTAAGGGAGTGCGAGTCTCTTCAGTTCTTCAGTGTTATTCCCAAAACATCTGGGTTGTCACCTCCTACCCATCTGCGAGAAAAATCGCTGTGCCGTAACTTAGAAATTACTGATTCGGGGCCAGCGAGTATACCACCTCTCGGCGTTACGCCGTCCCCTGTTCAATCCAACTCATGTTTGAGTATTTATATGCATTGACAACGCATCGAAAGCTTGTCGCACAATCATCGGAAATTGCCCTCGTTAGTTTGAAGGATTCTACTATCTGAACACACCTGACTGGCTGCTCTTTACCGAGTTGAATGCGCTTTCCCTACATCATTATTCTTCATATGCTTCGCGCTCGGCAAAACACGCAGGAAAGGTATGATTCTGCGGCATCGATCAGCGTGCTTGAACCTACGACGACCTACCATACATTCAATTTAACAACAAGGCTACGTTGCTGACCTCCATGGATTTGTAGCTCGGGTAAGGTAAACCTTTGTTGCGGAAATGATATGGAGTCTTAACGGCTCATGCCCACTTAGTATCTAACTGGCCTACCTTATTTATTATGGTTCTGAAAATTCACCTTACTTGGGACTGGTTGGTGAACACTTCACGCCTTTCTAATCCAGAGGATGCCACGCGAGAGGGATTTCGATTTCTACTTTTAGAACTACATCCCGGCGGACCAGTTATGATATCTGTTCAGGATCAGGCTGAAACGACTCTTCGTTCTGGACACGTTATTCGCTTCTGACGAGCCATCGGTAAAGCTACGCGCCAATGTCCTCATTAAAGAAGTCTGTGCAAAGGTGCGTGAAGAAATATTTGACCCTTCCGGTCTTGCCAACCATCCCAAAGACGGCCCGATCGGTTCGGATACTCAGCTATAACTACATATATTGTCCAATCAGGAGTACGCATCCACCTGACAGCGCTCTGGGATTCCTTTTAGGGAGTCCTTATTAAAATATGCATCCGAGAAGACTACAAGGGCTAGCAGAGGTAAATCCAAATTGACTGCGGCGATCTACAACACAAAGCAACAAGCTCAACAATTGGTAGAGACGGCAAGCTGCCCCCTTTCATTTTACCGCCGCCGTCGAGTAGTCCGAAGGTCACCATTGGAGTCTGTGGATTCTCCTCAAACATGGCCCCTAACGAGCGACAGCCTTGCAAAGTACGGCAGGCCAGCCCTCGGTCAATTGCTCACTCCCTTAATATTATAGCAAGACTTGATATTACAGCAATGAAAGTCAACCCATTTCATCCTTGTGGAACGAGGAAACCTTTACCTGGTTTGCCCTTATACAGCGACATGTAAAGCACATTCATTCTTCTACATCGATATGGCCAAATCATCGCCCTTGCCAACTGCTCCACCTAACGCATTCCTCGTCGCTCGAAGAATCGTTGAAAGACAAGCTAGCTTCGCAACATGTGGCTGGATCAGTGGGGACTTATGTGCGCTTGATGTCTAGGAATTGGAAGCTTTTCGAGCATCTTGCTAATCACCTTGCACAGCGAAGCCAGTGACTTGCCCTGGAGGCCAGTCGTGTCTCTACGACACGACTTCTTTGTACATCGCCTACTGCTGTGGCGATCTTGCAGACTGCGGCATACCCGCAACTGCATGTCTCGACTCGAGCAGTGCTAGTAGTCAATGTGGGCAGGAATCTTGCGGGTCTTCGACTCTCCAGTGGTACATATTGCTGCAGACAAACATACTCGACATACTAACGTCCGTATAGCACGAACTCCGACTCTCCGTTCTGCCAGACGCTATACTGGCCCTTCTCCAATATATTATCCTCGTTTGCCTGCGTTCCAACCCTAACGTCCACTTACACTGCGTACGATGTGTACACAACAACTACCAGCGAAGGCTACCCATTGATTAGCGCAGTAAGCTCTGCGGCAGGTTCAAGTGTCCAGCCCAGTTTTGGAACGCCGACCTCTACTGGCTCCGTTGGAATATCTTACAGTACCTCCACGTCTCCAAGTCTTGCCTCATCGCCTCAAATATCTACGTCTTCCAATTCCATATATCAATCTCAAAGCTCTACATATACAGCTCGAAGGTCTTCCACTCCCCATCCACTCCCCAGTCTTGCCTCACCGTTTCCAACCTCTACATTTGACACAATTAAGGGTATCGCTGGAGCTGGACTGTTTTTCTTGGTCGTAATTTCGGTCCTATTGACCCTAATCCTCCTTGCTATTGGACTTTTGATAATGCTCTATAAGCGCCAAGAGGATCGTCGTCCATCAACTCCATCAAGCAGCTACAATAGCCCACCCCCTGAGATGGACGGCAGTAACTCGACTTCAGTTGGGCAGTCTCCCTTCTCTAATACTACGAGGGATTCAAGTTCTTCTGCAACAACTCTACACTCCTCTGGACCATCATCGTCCACCTCGACCAGGCTTGGTCCACTACCAGACCCGCATGCGCTTGCGAACGCAGGACAATCAACATCTCAACAGTCGACTGATATGTTGAGTGACGGCTCGGGACCGCAGCAAGTGTCACCCCCCGGGCTCATTTCATTGGGGAGCCTGCATTTGCCTACACAATCCGAGCCATTAACTTCCGAACCAAGCGAATTATTGAATGGGAATTCAAGACAGCCAGAGCCTGCCCCAAACAGCTCATAAGCTGGACTAGTAGACAATTCGCGAGCACTGGGGCCTTTGAAATGTCTACATCTACTTTGGGATCGCCCACCGGCGTCTAAGTTGGACCTATCACCACCCTCAGGCTTTCCTCCATATGACTGACTTGTACGACATGGCCCTGGAGGCTAGAAGCACTTGGGTCATGCCCTCATCTTCTCAAAGGCGTTCTGTAGATCAGAATGTGCCTGGTTTATGAATGTCACATTTTTCTTAAGTACATCATACGACGAAATGGCAACGGCAGGGACTCACGTCTCCAATATAATGAGTTATGGTATTCAAGTTTATTATGTTCGTTTGTTGTAAGTTATTCAAAGTCATAATGGAACAGGTCTTCCCACTATCCATCACAATATCGCTTGATGAAATTAAAGGCCAAAGAAGCAGCAAGTGAATTTGCATAAACAGACATGTGATCCTTCTAGGTGTCTTTCATTAGTGATGCTGTAATCGTTTTTGTTCCTTGAAATTCATTGTCATTGGCATCTCACAAGGCTACACCCCCCTCCTTCAAAGAAGAATAAGCCCGCAAAAACCCGATTGGTCCAACACAGCAAGCCTCCCTAATGCCAGATAAGGAAGGCTATACTACGCGCGTACGCGTACTGTCGCGGCCCCCCATCAGTATCCCTGCCCAAGGTGTGATGCCTGGCAGCTCCCGTAGATCCCCTCCCCTCTCTGTTCTAGGCTACAGCTCTTCGCGCATCACAGCACGCGTGTGTTTCACGGTTTTTTAGAGTCTTCGCTCTTATATAATCCAGCTATTCGTCGCTAAATCGTGTACGAATGTTCTGTAGGAACAAAGAGCGGGGTGAAGGCAGCTGTGACGGGCTCGGTCTTGTAGGTAGCCTTACCGCTCATTCAGTGCTACCTACTGAATATTATTGTCGCTATAGGAAACTCTCTCCCCTCCACTAAACGCAAGCGATCGCGATGCTATCGTCGACATTGTCTTTGTGCATGGACTGGGCGGAAAGAGATATCATACGTGGACGAAGGATGGTGTCTTGTGGCCCCGGGATCTGCTCGCGAAAGACTTTACGCGAGCGAGAATAATGACCGTGAGGGTCCCGCGTCTTCTTGGGAGAGGATGGCATACTGATACTGGATGTGAAGTGGGGCTACGATGCGAAGATCATGAAGTTCTTTGGACCGCCGGGACAAAGCAATATACGGGATCATGCCAAATCACTGAATCTCGATCCTGTCCCACCACATATCTTGATTCTCAATGTTGTTCCAACAGTTGTTTCCTTGTATTTGGATAGATGTCTCCAGAGCAACATCGTACGATGTCTCTTATACCAGCAGCAAAGCTACTATAAGGGTTATACATGTGGTGCAGGTGGAAGAAAGGCAATTTTGCACAAGGCACGTACCCAATGTCCAGCTGTAGATGAGAGACAGCCATAAGGAAGGAATGAAAAGATTGTGGGATAGTGAAAATGAAAATGACTAGACTGAGACCAAACAAAAAATGGTACGCTACTGGATGTTCATTGGTGACCCACAGAGCCTTTGTAATACAACAAGGCTCCTCACTTCCTGGAAAAGGGGTTTCAGACATACAATGCTTGGTTAGTAGTAATACATAAAAGTGCCAAAACAATGAACCTCTTTAATTCACAACGGAATAGCCCTTCCATCCTTGTGATAGTGGCTTGCTGAGTGGACGGAATATCAAGTTTGACAACAAAGTCCAAGCTGTCAGTGGCTAGGCAACTTCTGGAAAACTGCAACCACCTCCTTACCCTCCCTGCAAATTCCAGGAAACTAGAGATCTTTCATTACCACACAGCGGCGCCCACGTTTCCCTTCCACATCACTAACCTCCTTACCCCATAAACAGATTATTTCTCTGCCTCTTACGTGCTCCCGAAACGCACACAAAGAAAGCCTACAAGCACACCCCAAGAAGGGACAATTTTCTCCCGTGCAAAACCATAAGAGGAAAAGATAATCCACCACCTCCCCCATACCACCATCTCCAACCACGACCTCATTGCACTCTCCCTTCGATTCCCCGCAAAAGCCACTGTACGTCCTTAGCATCATGTCGCAGACACCCGTACCATCAACACACAGCACCCCCCCCCTCCTCCTCCTCTAACAAAATATCTCAATATCAGGCCATCAACCTGTGCAGCAATCTGGTAATCAAAGTAGAAGACTCCTCGTCTCGTAGAAGAGCTATGATATCACCGCATGATCACCAGCGAGATGGCGTCGGGAACAGACATTTTGTTGACTTGATGGATGGATATGGGATTAAAGGGTGGATATTATTTATGGACAAGGGGGATTATTAGTTTTGTAGAGACATAGAGGTTGTGTAAATCCTCTACAAACCAAGAAAACACCAGAAAAGTCAATGGAAGATAACAGACGGACGTAGACCCCCCCCTCAGCCCTACACACCCAATTGCGGGGTTTCGGAGGAATTTATCTCTATTGGCTCCTAGGAAGCTACCTACCGACCCCGCCTGCCCATGCTCAACAAGCCCGCCGTTGGGCGCATGGATGGGCAAGAGAGAGTGCAGGTACCACCCGACCCACCTGACCTAGATGTAGTATATACAATACGAGCGATTCCATAGTTTTCGATATCATTATCCTCATCATACAAACATTAGTACATACCGTACCATCTTCAAGACTCTTGTGCAAGTAAATCGTCAATTGGGCTACACAGCACGTGCTCTTCTGTTCGTTGTACATACGCGGTGAAGGAAAAGGCGGGGCTTGCTACGCAGCGGAGGTGAATGAGCCTCATTTCCTCCTCCTGCTCCCTTATCCCGAACCTCGTTGTCTTGCTCTTCTTATTTGTAAGGTTCGGTGCTCGCACTATAAGCTGCTGATTCCCCGGTCCTACAGTCAGGCTCATAAGGGTTCCTCATCCCCCACCGATCTGACCCATCCGACTATCGGACCTGCTCCGGAAAGCGTACAACTGCCCCGAGCGCAAAAACGACTCGACGCACTGCTTTAATTTCCTTCACCGTTCCAATCCTTCAACAAACCCTGCAAAGATGTCCAAGCCCCTCGAAGCAGCCAAATCCGCCTCCTCTACTGCTAAATCCGCCGTCACGAAACCCGCCTCGGAAAACTCCCCCACAGCTGCTGCATTCCTCCACCACCCTTACACACGCACCGCCCTGCCCTTTATAAATGGCGGTCTCGCCGGTATGGCCGCCACTACCACCATCCAGCCTATCGATATGGTGAAAGTCCGTCTGCAATTAGCCGGCGAAGGCATAAAAACGGGGCCTCGACCGAGTCCGCTACAGGTGACACGGGATATAATTGCTCAAGGGAAGGTGAAGGATTTATATACCGGGTTGAGCGCGGGGTTGTTGAGGCAAGCTGTGTATACCACTGCGAGGCTGGGTTTCTTCGATACATTTATGAATACGTTAAAGGCACGAGCCGAGAGTCAAGGGCAAAGTATAGGATTTAAGGAGCGGGCAGCGGCGGGGTTGACGGCGGGTGGGTTGGCTGCTATGGTGGGGAATCCGGCGGATCTGGCGCTCATTCGGATGCAGAGTGATGGGTTGAAGCCGAAAGAGCAGAGGGCGAATTATAGAAGTGTGATTGATGCATTGTCGCGGATTGCGAAGGGGGAGGGGATATATGCGCTGTGGGCTGGAGCGAGTCCGACTGTTGTGAGAGCCATGGCGCTGAATTTCGGGCAATTGGCTTTCTTCTCGGAAGCGAAGACCCAGCTTAAGGCGCGGACACAGCTATCGACGCAGACGCAGACGTTGACGGCTTCGGCAATTGCGGGATTCTTTGCCAGTTTCTTCAGTCTGCCCTTCGATTTTGTCAAGACGAGGTTGCAGAAGCAATCGAGAGGTCCGGATGGGAAATTGCCTTATAGTAGTATGGCGGATTGTTTTAGAAAGGTGACGAAGGACGAGGGGATCTTAAGATTCTATCGAGGCTTTGGTACTTATTATGTCAGAATTGCGCCACACGCGTGAGTCCACAGTCCCTTTTTTTCGCAAGCGTTACGGCTTGCTCGGTCCACGGTTGAATCGCTACTGACCTTCGACGCAATAGTATGATTACACTCATCGTAGCTGACTGGCTCGGTGTCCTCACTAAATGAGCAATGACGGATGCGTTTGATTTTTATAGCAGGATGGTAACCGATTTTGAAGATGCATGGATACGATAGGTTTCGGGCGGGATTCAGGTTTCTCGTTTTGACGTAAATGGCATGGCGTGGGAGCTGGGTAACGTTCTGTAAATATTGCAGATAGGTATCTACATTATTAGCACTGTCACCCTGATTCATCATCAGCCCCAGACACATAGCTGTCTACAGTGTCTGAGACCGCGGGAACTGACGATCAGGGCAAGCCGGATACACCAATCCTCCCATCTTCGATGCCAATGGCTCCTTAAGGAAATGGCTCACCATCGAAAGTTCATTCCTCCATCTCATCTTCATCTTCGTCACCAACAGCAGTAGAACTGCCGGATCGTTCTCGTTCCTCCTCTGCAACTTCCTGCAACTGTGTATTTGGCACCATTGAGACCTGGCGGCTTGCTAATCCAGGAGCTTGACTCTGTCTCTCATTCTTGAGTCCTGGGGTTCTGGTCATTGCTGGTGAGCTACTAATGTTCTCTGGTTGGTATCCAGAGGGTCTTCGGCGTCTGCTGTTATCATCCTCATCAGACGACTCTTCATTCTGGGCGTTCATAGCGGCTTTGGCCCGTTTGATTTTGCGGATGAGCACTTGGTCTTCTTTGAGGTCGTCGGAAGTGAGGAGCTGTATCATGATTGTTCACATCAGTCATCTGTCTCGCTCCAAAAGAAGATGAGGCCTGGGGTTGGGTATCAACTTACGACTGTACAAACAGGGCACTTTATTACTTTCTGTCCGTGTCTTCCGGTCCCTGGCACGGTTTCGTCACTAATCTTGATCATATCCAATATTGCTGTCTTCTCAAAGCTGTGAGGACATTTCCGACTCGTGACAGGGTCTTTCATTGGTAGGAGAGTAATGGGACAATTAACACTGATCCGCTCAGATGCCACAGTGAGGTCATCATCCTCGATCGTATCAGCTGCTGCTGCTGCACCACGAGTTCTAGGGACGGAGGCATCATCCGATTCATTTGCAAACCATGTCGAGGCGTGAGGCATTGGCGGAGCGCTATCTCCTGGGTAATGCGCATCGTGAACAATCTTTTTGAAGCCTACATAGTCATTGTGGGAGGCGTAGCTAGAGGAGACCGTGTGAGCAGTTGAAAAATCACGATGACACGGACGACCTACCGATGGGCCATCGACATAGCCTGATATGCTTCTCTCTCCTCTGCAATCTTCTGCTTCAAGGCTTCCATAGTGCTCTCGGAATCTCCAACACCCTCGGTAGGCTCATCCTCGTAATCGCTGCCATCGTCGTCTGAGCCCACAGTACGCCTACGGTGGCCGTGATTGAATTGACTAGTTGCTGCTGTGCTCTGCGTAGATGAGCCATTACCTCTAGGGTGAATGGCATTCGCGTGGAGCTCTTTGAGAACCCTCTCCATCCCCTCCACTTCTGCACTTGCGTCGATGATCTTACGAACACTTTCTTCTAGTCTATCGGTCATGCCGTCTGTTTCCTGACGCATCTTGTATATCGTTCTGTTCATTTCTTCATTATCTTCCTGTGATCCTTGCTTCTCCAGCCGTCTTTTCTTGATCTTCTCATACTCGGTGGTCTTTGTTTGAAGCCGGTCATTGATATCTGCAGCCGCGTGGGTTAGGTGATTGTTCGCGAGCCTCTGTCTATTCTTGAGGCCATCAAGTCTGTGATTTCGAGGCAAGGTTTCCAGAGCTCTTTTAGCAGTAGCATTGAGAGGGTGTTGTGGAGGTTCATAGGCGGGTAGGGTCAAAGGTCCACGGCTCTGTCGTTCGGGAGCGGCAGAGGGTCGAGACCTTGCATGCGCCATTGTGAAGAGTTGTAAATGGCTGTACTTTGTAGGAAAAAGATCTTGGCGTGCCCAAGTGACAAAAGTAGTGACGCGCCTTAAAAGTACGCGAAGCACTAGTTGCCCTTAGCGTGGTTGTGTGGGATATCTCGGTCTCAGCATTGTAAGACGGAGTATGAAACTACCTATGCAGGCAACACTTAAGTCCTTCTCAATACGTCGTTTAATGTGCTACCGTAGTCAACGAACAATGTATTGGATTGATCCACCTATTGATTGTCTCCATAGTCAAGTTTGCGTACATGGCCTCAATTACTTGGAAAAGCATGATATACACAGTAGATAGCTGCGACGAAGATTCTAGTCCACGTTATCTATGCATCCGCTCTCTTGCCAACCAGCTTCTTCGCATTTGTACTGTCCTCATAGATATAAATGTCGCATAAACGTTGCATGAATGAGCGCATCATCGCAATGCACTCCTAGTGCTTCATGTTATTCAAAACAGCAATCTTCTGGTCCGCAGCCAAGGCACCATCAAAGTGGTAAAGAGGCTCCAGTTTTGCCCCCTTCCTAAAGAGAACGTATCTCTTGAACCACCACGGAAGAGCCTTCGTGAGCTGGTATCTACAGTGCACACGGGTCGGCACAGCAAAGACGTAATCCAATTCCTCAAGTGTGCGCTGCTTGGTTTCAGGCACGAACAAGAAGATGAGAACCAATGCCGTAACGTTGAGACCTGCGTAGAAAGCGAAGGCACCAACCGGGTGAAAAGCTATTAGGATACGTGGGAAGGAGATAGAGAGCACGGCGGCCCAGAAGAGGCAAGTGGCGACAGCCCAGGACATACCGACTTCACGGTGGGAAAGTGGGAATACTTCGGCGGAGTAGGTGAATGGAACAGGACCTTCACCTGGCGAGTAGAAGGCTGCGAACAAGAAGATAAAGAAAGCAATCAAACCAAGATGAGCCGTCTCCTGCTGAGGGATGATAAAACAGAGACCAGCCGCGAGCAACGTCCAGGCCATATTCGGGAAGGTAAAGAGAAGGAGTGCACGACGACCCCAGGTATCGATAGTCCAGACGGCGGGCCAAGCGAAGACGAAGTTGACGAGACCGAAACCGAATGAGGCGAGCAGAGCATCCAGGTTGTTGGCGCCAGCATTGACAAAGACAGTCGAGGAGTAGAACGCAATAATATTAATGCCGCACATTTGCTGAGCCAACATGACGGTGAAAGAGGCACCAGTTGCACGTCGAACACGGGGAATGGTGAAAAGCTCAATGAAGCGGGTGATATAGTTGCTTCGGCCGATGATGTCTGCCTCCTCTTGAATCTGCGCGTAGATGTAGTAAAGGTCACGAGCAGCTTGGAGAGGAGTGTTCCGAAGACGGCACAGCGAACGGAAAGCATTGGGGTAGCGGCCCTTCTTAATATACCAACGGGGCGATTCCGGGCAGAAGTAAACACCGACCAAAAGTGGGAGGGCAGGAATCATAGCAGATCCCAATTGGAGACGCCATGCGATCGCTCCGACGTTGTAGACTGCCAGATTGGCACAGAACCCAAGGAAGATACCGAAAGCAGTCCACATTTGCCAACTCATGACCAATCCACCTCGAATGGCAGCTGGGCAATTTTCTGCGGCATAGATGGGAACAGTTGAAGCCTTAGCGCCCATACCAATACCGAGAAGCAGACGGGTAACGAAGAGTTGAGGCCAGGTCTGGGTGACAGCGGAGCCGATGACGGAGAAGAAGCAGAAGATGGCGGCGACGAAGATCGTACCACGACGGCCCAAGAAGTTGTTAAGCGGGTCAGAGCACCAGCAGCCACTACCCAAGTCAGTCCCCAATTCAGCTACTGTTTCCAACGCATGGACTTACATGAAAGCAGAGCCAAGGTATGGGCCTGAATTGACAACACCGACTATCCATGAGTTCGTAGCATAATTGACGCCTGGCACAGGAGGGACCGGAGCAGTATCGGGAACGCCAAAGTCGTCAGGCCATGACAGATTGGCACCGTTGGAACCAGTCTGATCCCAACCCTGCACAGCTGCACCAATGGAGCAGAGAATGACGGTGAAGTAGAGCGCAGTCGGTTGGCGCCATTTGTGGAGGACTTCATTGCGAAGAGCGTCGCGCTCGACTTCGTCAAGCTCGTCAATCTGTTCGAAAGCTGGCGGATCCTGCGCGACCAGGGCACCCTTCTTCAAGAGAGGCAGCATGTCCTGCATTTGCGCCTCTTGCGCGAATTGTTCGACATTGTAAAACAGTGTGTCGCGTGGGATACCAGCAAGAGGATTCTGGATTCTGTTTGTCTAACGTTAGCATGTGGCTTTCTCCCCGGGGAGGGCGTGGGGCCGGGAGACTAGTTCTAGGGGGCGGGGAAGGCTGAACGAACCTAGCGGTAACATTGCGGTTCAGGCTCACGGATTGTTGTCGCGAGCCTCGTCTTGATCCTTCCAACTCGGCATCTTTGTTGTAAAGCTCCTCAGGCCGAGTGCTGTTGAAGAGTCAGGGTTGAACACGACTAAAGCTCTTCATTATGGAATGGCCTACTTTTGGTCGATGTGGGCCATGTCGCCCTTCTCGGAGAGGTCGGCCATCTTTGGTGAGAAGCCAAGATGGTCCAGATAAGTTTATGGATTGTGAGGTAAGGGGGAAGCTGGGAGAGGCCTCGATTACGACGAGTGCAAATGTTGACTGGGAGAGAAAGTGAGAGAAGTGGGGGATCATATGTATTTGTCGGACAGGGTGAATTTAAGAATGCTCTGCATTGCAACTCCCACACACAGCCTAGCAGCTGTAACCAGTGATGCGGTCCATTACCGTTTGGGCTAGGACTAATGCAACACTGCAGGCATTTGACGGTGTGGCCCCGGTTATTAGTTGAAGCCTAGTGGGCAGTGGGCTGGCTGATGCCCTGAACACCACCTTACCAGCCAGATCCCTGCTGGAGGATTGTGCCGGCAGATTGGCCGAGAAAGAGAGTCAGCTCTCTGGTATTGGATCAGAAGATGGAACATTCGTTTGCGGCCAAATTTCAAACCATTTGTGTACGGATTAAGCGATTTATCAATTGTATTTCGACAGGCCCTATAGGGACCCTGTGGCACCTGTGGCAGCAAGGCGCTGTGGGAAATGCTGTTATCGCTGCTCCCGGCCAGCCAGCTTCCTTGCCTCCTCCACTCGCGTGCCAAGGCGCAGAATGCATTGTTGCATTGCCGCAAGAAGGCAGATTTTCAGTCAGGATATGCAGACATCCATACAATTTCCGTCGACATATCGTCCCCGCTTATTCATCGCCATCTGCTAGAAGCGGGGAATTTCTAGACGCTGGATCATCATCGGACCTGTAGAGATGGCGTAAAGATCCCAGAGACCGTTCTAGCTGATCAACGCCCGCCTTCCAATTGGTGCCCAGGAATCTATCAAGAGCCAGATCACCCTCTACGCGCATATTCTGCGAAAGTAAGAAGATCATGTTGGAATCTGACTGTTCCGGGCTCCGTAAGGCATCAGGTGATTTCCATCAGCCCATAATCAATTTGATGGTGCCTCAATTGGGCGCGGTCCACCGAGGCAGCCAATTAATGATACTTTGCCCCTGCCCCGTAGCAGCACCTTCAGCTCCCCGTTCTAATGCACATCCTTGACATTATCTTGCATCCATAGAAGACCACGGCCTCCCCCCTCCCAGAAATTGGTACACATAACAGACCCTTATAGTTCCAACAGTGTGTAGCTTTTTCGGCGGTATGTAAAACGCCTCCAACGCTCAAACCAAAGGCGGGGACGCAAGTAATTTGTGTGCTAGGGCCGTCTAAGTCTACCTAAGGCCACGCCAGCCGGGGCCCTAAGGGCAGCCGTCTGGGGGAGTGACGTGGAATTCTCTGGGGGCTCTAATGGCGGACAATCATCCGACGGGAATAATCAGATCCTCCAACTCTTTTTTGCTCACACGACTAGAAAACTCCTTCTCTTTGTGCGAAGACCGCCGAAAATTGATATATGACGTATTATCATCAATCTTCCAGACAGCATTGAATACGATTCTGATCATACGACTTCCAGTGGTACCGAGGCCCTCATCAACGACGGACAGTCACGAGTGGACGATGAAAGAAGTGGTCATCATGTGCCAACGCTTTTAGCGATCATGGATCATTCCGAATGTTTCACCATTTGTGAAACCCTCGTGACTGCCACCCTAGCATTCGTTCACCTGCCTTTCATAGTAGTCCTCGCGAGTACGTGTACATGTAACCGCAGTTGGTGGCATCAATGTGTTGCCGCCTTTGGACAATCTCGTGTCCAGCAGGTTAATGTGTTCTCATACTGCGCTTCTCGTCGGCCCAGGTTTTGATGCTTGCGTCTCCTTCGCTCGGGCTCGACTCGAATCCAGCAGGTCAACCTTATAAGGTGCTACTACGGCTGTATTGACACCCGGACCCTGAGCCTACCACGCCACTACCACGCCACTGTTGTCGGCCTCACCGAAGGAATACACATAATGGTATAAGAGCTTGTCTCTGCAAGGATTAATGTCAGCAAAGCTTATTAACGCCTGCCGGTCAAAATGGCATAAGGCTGACCCTGGGGGCGAATTTGGTGGCAGCTCTTTCTGCTAACCGAGCTTACAACTCTACCATCAAAGTAGACAATAAATCGCTCAAATGGCGGAGAGAAAACTAAATCACAGCCCAACCCTCATACAAGAAAGTCAAACTTTAGTTCCGACGCCTTGATATTCAAGTTTTATCACAAGTTCTAGCGGCCTTCTAGAATGTTATCTACTGCATCTACCATAGCTGGCGTGGAACTTTAGCCTAAATTCGAGTCATGTTCCGAACACTTCGACATCGCCCCAGTTTAGAGGCAGCAAACTACCAAGACACCAACGTTTGTAGACAACCCTTGCTGGCTTTTGTGCCTCAGAAGGTTAAGAAACATGAAGTTCAAGATAGTGACTTTTCCGAAGATCTATAGAAAGTTAGCCAATCTTCTCATGATGTTTCAATTTTACGGCTATGCCATACGACTTGAAGTATCTTACAATGTACCTATCATCTGCTCTTGGACCAGATACTGCCACCAACAGTTGCGCACGCTCCACATCCAAATAATGTTGAACCCTTATCTATTGAGCCTCATAAATCGGGTATCCTGCCCTGAACTTTGTGTCGCGTGCTCATACCAACCTAAGTGGACCCCATTGACACTTTATCCTGTTGAGGGATTTTGCAAGCTTTGCTAGTATCCACACGCAATCTCGGTTGATATGTTCCACACTCTGGGGAAATCTCGATGCTTGATCAAGTGGAGCTCATAAAGTCGTTCTAGACTCGACAGCTCAAGACCAAAGTGTATCCAGACCCACCCACATGGCAGACTCGGCCAACCGAATTAATCGCACCCCACAATGCTAGCCGTCACTCCGCTAACGTGAATGCTGAACAGCAAGTTACATACTCAAGATTAGCAGAGCAGAATTTTTTTTCTTTTCCGAACTTTTGTGCCTATAATTTACCCACTTCCTACTGTACTGACTCTCACAATATGCAGACGAAAAAATGTTTTTTTTCCCACGCTGACGAGCTCTGTCTCATACTCTCAACTTTGGATTAGATCTCTTATACCAATCAAGTTCTTTTCCCACGCTGTCTCATACCCTCAATCCCCCCCCCCCCCCCCCCATCGCCATAATGAAATGAACCCATCTTAAACTAAAACATCCTCAAAACTCACCACGTCTCCCAAACAACATACATACTAACAAGCATCTATACACCACACTTCTATCTACCTACTATTGCACAGTCCTGCCACGGACAACCGAAGATCTCAAATTGCAACGTCTTAGATCGCATACCAGAGACCGTTCGTTGTCAACCACTCTATTCCCACAAATCAATGACGATCTGGAACTCCTTTTTTTTGGGGGTAGGTCTGCATGTCTAAACTCCCTCTTCATTTTCAGTAAGACATGCATGGCAGCTCCTTGCATTCCCTAGCTCAAGTGGGCATTTGAGATATTGCTTATACGATGTACAAGTTGAGTTTGTTTCGAGAGTATTCAACCTGATGAAAGAATAGCGTAATGGGAGAGGATTTACGAGTCTTGTCTTTGGGAAGTATCATCTATGATTTTTTTAATCATAGCTCGTAGCTGCCCTTCTAAGGTAGTTCATCTATTCATGTCGATTGGAGTTGTGAGATTTAAGTACACCACCTTTTCTTTATTTCCCTTCATATCCAATACCCATTCATGATGCACCTCATGCCCCCCTCCACCACGCTTCCCTCCCCCTCCCCCCACTCAACCCCCAAACTCCCTCATAAACCCCCTATGAAATTCCGTAATCCTCCCCACCCACTCCGTCCCCGGCGCCAAAAACGTCGTCCGGAAATGCAACGTCCCCTCTTTCTGCCCGAACCCGCTCCCCGGCACCACACAAATTCCCGTCGCGTCTAGTAAGCGGAAACACCAGAATTCGTCGGGGGAGCGGTTTTCTTTTTTGGCTTGTTCAATGGCTTTGCGGGGGAGGTGGATCGTGGGGTAGAGGTACATTGAGCCCTGTGGAAATGAGAGGATTAGGAAAAGTGGGGGAATTGATTGACGGATAGGGGAGAGTATAGAGTGGGATGGATGGATGGATTTTGCTCACCTGAGGTTCCTGGCATTCCACGCCCTCCATTTGTTTGAACGCCTCCCACAATGCCGTCGCTCTTGACTGAAGTCCACGCGCTATACCATCATATTCCTCTTTATACAGTGGATAGCTTGGATCCCCTTCCTTCGGCGGGTTCGCCTGCATCTCCACAAGGCACTGTCCAATAACCGGCGCGCAGAGCATGATACTAACGAATTTATAGATCTGCTGCTTTACCTCCTCGTCGAAGCCCACGAGCTCGAAATAGCCGCCCCGATGCCCGCATTCGCCTACCATGCCTTTGGAGATGCTGTTTAGGGAGGCTAATTCCACGTTATCGTATTTGCCTAGTTTCTCTTTTTGGAGATCCCGTAGACCTTTTTTAAAGGATGTGAATTCACCAATAAAGACATTAGTTTGGTAAACTTCGTCACCGAGGACGACTAGCTTCTCTTCCGCTGCGAATTCAAGCACGCTGCGCACGTCTTCCGCAGAGAGACTTGCGCCTGTGGGGTTGCCGGGGTTAATGACGACGATGGCGCGGACGTCTGTACCTTCTGATTTTGCTTTTTGGTATGCGGAGCGAATGGCGGAGAGATCGGTGCCCCAGGCTTTGCTTTCGTCGAGGTAGTAGGGTACGCAGCGCGCGTTGAGAACGGATAGAGTGGCGGTGTAGAGAGGGTATTGGGGTATAGGAACCAGGATTCCAGTCTCTGGCTTCGCGCAAATAACATTCATGAGAGTGTTGACCCCCGATGAAGCACCAGCGCTCAAGAAGATGTTCGCTGGGTCGGAGGGATAGCCATCCCTTCTCTCGATGAATTTTGCAACGCTGTTTCTTATCCCTGGCACTCCCTGACTCTGGCTGTATGCCCCCACACTCTTAACCTCACTCAGTAACCACTTTGCCCGATCAATGACATCTTGTTTGTATCCAAATCCCTCCGTAAGAGCCTTCTCATTCTCCAATAGTGGAGGATACTCCAGTATACTCAATACCTGACGAAAGAAAGTAATAGGTTTCTGATCGAGCTGCTGAGGGTTACCGATGTTGGCACTTATGACTTTATCGAAGGGCAGTCCCTCTTCTGGAGGAGTGGGAGGATGTCCTTTCTTGAGTTTGGCTCTGTACTCCTCTGATCGAACAGCCAGCTCGCCTCTCACCGCATATTGGGCTTTTCGGACGTTCTGGTTAATGTTATTGACGTTGAGGCTGCGGAGGGCAGCGGAGGAGGACATGGTACGGCGAGTGGATTGCTTAGAGGGAGGAAGAGGTGAAGGATGGACTATTCGGCGTGGTTAGCTATGCTATTTGTATAAAATGAGCGAATTGATTTTCGTAGCTTCAGGCGCCTATATCGGCCGCCGCCGTGCGGTACTACCTTAGGTCCAGGAATTGACAATCAGATGACCATACGAACCTTGAGCACGACTTTCGTGAGCAGTTTGAAAGGCGGTTGCTAAAGCTTTGCAATTACGCTGCAGTCTTGAGGAGAGCAGTTCCGATCTGGCAAGAATGGATGACGCTGATACCGAAGCCATCTTCTACAGCGGGGGTCGGTCCACTGGAGCAAATTGCTGAGGCAAATATCTTAATTGAAGCTACATAAAGCAATAAATTGATGGTAGAGACCCGGTTATCGAGGGAGAACCTGATATTTATGTATGAAAATTGCACATGGCAATTGGATCATTTGCCATTCGCTCCAAGGGAGATGCGCGTAAGACGTTTAACATCCTAGTCCGAAGCGGCGGACTTTCGTTGGTCTTTGCAGCATGCAGTACTTAAAGTAGCTCTAATGCCACCTGGTGAGCTCACGGACACGCTCGCTATGCTATAATTACACCGTACAACTGCTTTATGATTCCGCCAGGACCATCTTCGGTGTTGTTTCGTTGACGTCACCCTCTCTCACTTCCTCTCAGTCTCACAGCTTGTCCGTATTTCTGCAACTTGGTAATCAAGCCATCCCCTTGCTTCACCACATCTGCGTATTGCTTGTTCTTGTCGTCGGGTCTATTGGTTTCTATGATTTTGTTGACACGGTCAATGGTACAAGGGATACGGTCCGCCGCGATGAATTTAGCCAGATCACTGAATGGGAATGGAACTTGTCAGCACAACCGTACAGAGTGAAGCATATGCAACTTTCGAATTTATCGATGGGTGAGATATTTTAACGTACCGATCCAGGAAGTTTACAGAGACACCGAAGTCGTTTGCCATGCTGCCGAGCCCCACCACTCTGTAGCTCTGTAATAACTGCTGATACCCTCTTAATCGCATCTCTCGCACAAACCATCCCCGATGCTCATATAGATAACGATCCTGACTCAGGAAGTTCTCTTCCACAGCCGCAAGCGCCAAGAAGAAAGCCTGATAGTTACCGACGTACAGACTTCGGACCAGACCGGCCAAAGGCGTAAAATCAACCGGAGCCTCGACTTCCTGCGGAGCCGTGGAAGAACCGAGCGCGGTAAGGTTAACGGCAGTGGGAGCAGGCGTGGGAGTAGCGGATGATATGTCTTTCATTTCTTCATCGCCAGCACCGGGACCACTTGATATAGCACCTGAGAGAGCAGAGAGCTTGTCTTCTCCATCACCAAGTATTGCGCGTATTTCTGGTGCGTCATGAACTTTCGTCTTGAAGTCGACACGCTTCAGCGATATCGAGCCTGCGAGGACCGAGTAGACAACCAGTGAGGAGTAGGAGCAGAGTTCGTAGCTTGTGAAGGTGGATAGACTGTCGAGAAGAAGAGGGGCTGCAAGATTATATGAGCGTGTAGTGAGCAAGTGTAGACCTTGGTAGGCCTTTAGACGATTTCGCCGGTCCCAGTCTCCACCGCTCTCCACGAGCGTTTTCGCCCGGTCAACATTCTTCTTAACGCCAAGTCTGTCGCCAAAGAAGATGCCAACGCGAATAATGGCAAGGACAAGGTCGATCTTGGTGCCGAGGACTCCAGTCTTTTCAAAGACAGCTTCATAGGCTGACAGTGCTTTCTCCTACGTAGGGTGGCCGGGTCAGCAATGGCAAATTTATAGCAGCTACTCCGAGAGACAAACCTTGTCGCCCACTCTTGCCCAGAACTCCGCTCTCTTACCCCGTGCAGCTTGCACTTCAGTGTCCCCAGCCTTTTCTGCAGCCTCCTCCTCTTCCTTCTGAAAACTCTCCAGCTCCTCCTCATTCTCAGCCTTCAGCTTCTCATACAGTTGCTCATCCCACGGAAAGTCGAATGTACCACTTCCTCTCCGTCTCGCGACCATGCTGGCAGTCCCATTAGGTCTTCTTGTATTCGATATTGAAGTTCTTCGCGCTGACCCTTCGCCTGAGACGTTGAGAATGCCGTCGGCGGGATGTGCGAGGTATCGATATAGAGGCGCCATTTTGTGCTCGGAGATGGCATTTTGGAGTTTGTGTAGTGACGCTTGCCTTGTGTTGTGTGTTGATGATGGATTGGTAAGGGTGAAGATGTCTTGGGCGAGAGAGAGGTCAGGATACTTGGCATATTGCGGGTCTGATCCCATGACGACGGCACCACAGGATGGTAGAGGCTATATATCAGATCGGACAGACTTGTGAAGTCAGATTAAGACTTAAGAACCGGTTGCGAAGATGCGGATTTTGTTTAATGATTTCTGCCTCTAGGGTATTGGAGCTCACTCCAGCTTAGCCGCGGTAGCCCTGGGCGGAAAATTAGCGCGTTCGGGCGAAAAGGTGCTCCTCAGAGTATCGACTCCCTGACCACCGACCAATTTGGTGCGAAAAGCAGATGGAGATGACGACGCAACTAATTACTCCGTATGCTGATCAGGCACATCTTGGCTTGCTATTCCGTGAAGCCGTTCAATCTCTTCAGGGGCCGACAATGATATGCAGGTGGCCGACCCTTTGCTGCACAATGAGAGTGATTCATGACTCAGGGGCAAATATAACTAGACTATCTGAACAGCATAGAAAGGATAGTCGCTCTTCACTCCTGATGCGAAGACATTGTTCTACTCGTAATGGTAGGCTTCTTGATTACGCTTCTATGAGACAAACGTACAGTACGTAGATAAATTTCCATTCAAGGTAGAGCGATTGTGAAGCGGAGTTCGCGTACAATTTTTCAATGACAAAATTCGTGTGGATATTCTAGATAGAGTTTAATCATGGCTGATTATGTATCTACTAGAACCGTAGAACCTATTGAAACCGAAGAAACAGAGCATTCATTGCTACCGATAAGAAAAGAACAAGTCCATCAAGCCTCGAAGTAAGTCCAAAGGTCAAGTCTCCCACGGGTGGCCTTCGGGGCCCAATTTGGCGTTCAGAAACCCCAGCTTCAAAAGCTGTTTCTTGACAATTTCATCCTTATGCTGCTCCATCTCTTCAATATCCCCTAAGGAGAAGACAAAAATTAGCGGATTGTCTATCGTTACTCATAAATCTTTCTTACTTACAATTCGCACAAATGAGACTCCCCTTCAAATAGTCGGCCCTTGGCGTGCTTAGGTAAAGTGACATTGGACCTGTCAACGTACCATCGATAGCGTAGGGAAGAGCAACTGCATATTTCGGCTTTTTTTCAGAAATGCCTTGCATGCAGCAGAAAACCCGCAGGTTAGGATGTTCTATGGGTGGTGTCGTTGGCGTTAGCTTTCCCCACTCCCTTCCCCTGGGCGGGACATCCGTACCTACCTTTCTGGAGGTATTCTGAAGTCTTAGCCATTGCGAGCTTACTGGCCGAAAAGGAACTGAACCCTGGCATCACAAGTCCGACGGCCAATGAAGAGATATTAATGATAGTCCCTTTCGCCCCAAAATACTTGATAAAGTAATGGCTCATCAAGTAAGGACCTTTGACGTGGCATTCCTGGGCGATCTCGGTCAGATACCACCTCAAAACACTGTTTCACCCTCTGGGAAGCGTGGCTCACAAAGTCGTGCCACCACAGAACGGGTTCAATGTCTCCTGTATTTTGGTTGTTCAAGGTTATAGCATCGTTGATCAGGACATCTACATTCCCGAACCGTGTTTTGATATTTTCATACAGGACCTCGACCGAGCTTTCCGAAGTCATGTCAGTGCTGTAGCCCATGATGGTGGTGGACCTGGCTGTGGTCTTGAGCCTAGCTGTGGTCTTCAAATGTTCAGTGGTCAAGTTGAGCGACATTACATTGCTGCAAATGAAAATAATTGCAGCTGCTCCTGCCGTGATCCAAGCTGTGGTACAATCCTGATAATAATCAGCTTTATAAAGCAATCAACCTCCTGATGTGAAAGGATGAGAAGGGGCTCAACGGAAGGGATGTACATAAGTTGGAATTGCATGGCCATCGCAACAAGGGGGCAGCAACAGGCTTTGGTTGTGTAAAAAATCTGCGAAGCACTGACAGTTCCAACTGGGCTTCCATCGCACGCGAAAAGGACAACTTTGCCAGATGCCGAAAGATCAGGATTGTTTGGATCAAGGGCTGGGTAAAGATCCCAGTGGATAGACTTGGTAAGTTGGCAAGGAGAGGTGAAATCGTCGACGTCCGTATTGCTAGGCTCCATTACAACTTATCTCGTTGGGGGATTAGATGAAATGGTGGTTCTCTGCTATGAGATGTGGAGACGACTCAATGATATCGAAGTCGGCAGCAGATTGTTGTATCAGGTGAAACTTTTTTTTCCAGATAAATAAATCAAACCGAGCACACAAAATGATCTGAGGAAGGATGTTGCAGTTGGGTATTATCATAGCTGAATAACAGTCACGGGAAAATGACGGAGAAGATCAGAAATAGCCTTGCGCACGTAGGAGACATTCGGAAATTTTCGCAGGCTGACAGTGTTACATTTCACTAGGATGGCCATTGTTCTCAACCAGTTAAGTGGCGGGCAAGGTTCCATTCGCAGGAGACTCGATTTGTTGTGGGGGCTCCTCCTGCGATTTGTGGGTGTTCATTCACCGTGCTATTCTCGGATGCATGTCGGTTTGCAGTCAGCGTGAAAGGTGCCGGATAGGAAGGAAGGCAAGTCCGCCGGAGCCAGAGGGAAGAAGCTTCAGGTAAGATGTTTCGGTCCACACACATCAGTGAGCGGCTATGCAATGCTTGTGACCTTTTTCAACAGTTAGAGGCAGACTCGTGGCCAATCTTATTGATAAAATTGTGTGTGGCAGTGTGGCCGTGTGGAAACCCAAAGCTACCGGCCGTATCCCTTCGATGTCTGACCCTCGTCCACCCCAGCGGCAGAATCCGCCAGGGTACCCCTGGCAGGTGGACTCCAGCCCTCGAAGGGATACGTCTTGCAGACGGGCTCAGCCCAAAATAATAATTGATGATTCGTGGACGGCCTCGAGTCATGCGGCATACGGCACTCCATCCTCATCTGCACATAATGCCGTTGCAACCTTCAAATGTCTTTGCTTGCACTGCCCTTGGTCTCATGCGCGAGAACAATCCTATCAGGCCCTTATGCCTCCTTAATCCATTAAGATTGTTGCATCTCGTTCTGTGTAGGACGGGAGGTTTCCTTCATACTCTCGACCATCTTAGAATTGCAGGGGCCTTAAGGCATAGATGTCCGGCGATCAACGCCTACCACAAAAATACTGATAGTCTCACCGTGGAGATTTCTATATTATAGAACTCGGTGAGTAACTTGGCGCTGTGATTTGCAATTCGACTATTTCAGCTACCATAGCCGCCTTTCTCCAGCCTTTGCGGTTACTGAGCCCCGTCATTCGCCTTTGCGATTGGGGATTTCATCACGCGAGAACTCGAAATCAAACCTTGACAAGACAACATTTATTGCAGCTCTTTCAAAATAACCTCATGAATCTCATCCGGAGTTCGAAAGGCGAGCAAAGTTCAAAGCCAATATGCAGGGCTGTCAATCCCACTCGAAGACAGGTCCCAATCCTGCTCATTGAATGCTCGTACTCTGCTATATCAGGCCGTTTAATATCGAGCTTGCTCGCATTCCACTGAAATTACGGCAGAGAGTCTTTCAAAGATATTGTGCGTTGGCTGGTGAAGTCGGCAGTTTCCCGGAGTATCAAAGGTACACAACTCACAAAGTGTATGTGCCATCGTCGCACGCATTACTGGTTAGGCTGGCTTACGTCCTCCTAAAACAATATTCCAGAAGTTTACTACTCTTACTAAAAGTGTCTAGAGCTTAACGTAATAAACGCTCGCAAAGTTATATCTACTGCCAGAAAACTCTATGATATTTTTCAGCCTCCTTGCGCTACGATCTGTCAACGTAATGGGCGCAATGTTTCTATAAAACCCCACCAAAGCCCTTCGGCCTTGATACGGCGAATAGTACATCAGATCTGTAAGAAGCAACACCAATCAGGACAACGGTGTATTGCCTATACTAGAGTCCCAACCTCAGAATCAACCGCGCAATATAGCACAAGCAGTAGCTTTGTTAATAGCACTCACAGGACCATTGCCGCGAAGATTCATGCCAAGGGCATAGCGAGGGATCATACAAGGCTGTCGGCTCTATACATTGACAAACCTAGAGCTTTTTTGTAATTTCGACTGATTACCAAAGCGTAATGCATCAACAGATGTTCCAGTTAGTCACGAATTCTTTCAACCGATGTACTTATACGCCCATCATTATCCAGTGGCTGGTTTGATCGCAGCTACCATGGCCGTTTCTATACTTTGCACAACAGTTACGAGCGTCTGTGCTTTGGCTTGGTCGAGAAGTGGGTTGATTGCAGCGGTGTTGACATCGGCAGCTGCACCCATTTTAGGCTCAAGGGCGCTGACAAGACCTGTTATTGCTCTGTTGAATTTGTCGAGATTAGCCTTTGCCGTCGATTGCTGTAACTTATTTAGATTCGCCAGTTGGGAGTCGAATTCGCTGATGTTGACAAACGTTTCAAGCTGTTTGTTCATCGCTTCAAAAATTTTGGGGCCTATGAGACTTGTGACGATATCAAATGGAGCACCTCCGAGGGCTGTGTTTGCCAACTTCACAGCGGCCGGGGGGGACTTTGGGTTTGGAGCCGTGGGAGGTGTTACTTTTGTAGGAGTTGGCCCAGGAGTTGGCCCAGGAGCCGGAGTCGGAGTCGGAGTCGGAGTCGAAGCAGCTGCAGGAGTAGCTACAGCAGCAACAAAAGACTTCTTCCCTGTCGATGGTTGAGGAGTAGCCTCAGCCTGGAGCTGCGCAAGGAAGCTCTCAAATGGCGCTACGGCTGAATTGACGCGCGTGCACTGGCTGCGGAAGACGTCGGCACTGACTACTTGCTCTTCAGCCTTGCGGCACATCAGCACGATGATCCGCGTTGCACTGAACAAGGTCTGCATGTTGCCAAAAGCGCCGTTCAATGCCGTGTATAGGGTGTCCACCAAAGGCGGAATCTGCTTAGCTTGGGTCACCATGGGTTCAATGAGAGGGAGAAGTTGCCCAAATAGGTCATTCAATTTAGCGTAAGTTCCGGTCGCATCCACGAGCTGGTCTAGGTTTTGAGTGACAGCCACGGCCGAAGTGGCGAGCGAACCTAAGCTGCTAGCAGCTTGATCAAGCCTAGACTTTAGAGCCTCAACAAGCGTGGCAAGATTGATGACGCTTGGTCCAAGAGTCTTCGGAAAGCGAGAGGAAGCAACGATCTGGGTGGATTGGTTGAAGAAGGCCTTATAGGATGCTGAAGCAGTCTTGCACTGATCATCTATCTTTGCCAGGCGCTTACGAATGTCATCAATAGTAGTGTTTGCCTTGTCGATGGTGGTGAACATGGCCGTAATTTGATTGGTGACAGAAGCCGCAGCGGCGGAACCTTTCAGCATGTTCGATAGATTGATGGTCAGCGCCGTGCGATACTTGATTGGTAGCATAAGCATATTTGAGGATGCCAAAAACATTGGGTCAAGCTGAGCCAGCATTTTGACTAAATGGTCACCAAATTGACCAGCATCTGGGGCGAAACTCGCGAACAGGGCATCGGCCTGCTCCGCCGCTGCCTTCATTTGGTTCATTTTGGCTCTCCCCTGATCAATGACGGCCGACAGGTCATCACACCTGGCTTTAACTTTGTCCAAATTGAGTACTTTCCCACCAGTTGGTGATACGACTGGTCCTCTGATCTGCTTGGTAAGCTCTGTACTGCCGGTGGCTGATAATTCGGCCACTGGGGCAACAACAACTCGACTGGAAGGTAGGGTGCCAGACATGGGAGCGAGTGCATTATCCAGCATATTAGCCTGCTGTTTTAACACCGGATCGTGGTCCACACGCATACAAACAGAGACTGCTTCGCCTTCACAAAATGCATATGCAAGTTTCGGAGCGAGAAGACCTTCCGTTGATCCAGTAGACGGTGGAATCACAACACCTTGTTGTCGAGCAAGGTCTTCGAGTTCATGTTCGACATTATCGACAAATTTTGTCATCATAAGTTGTTGTTCCTTGACAGTGTTTAGCATAAGGTCCTCGCAATCATCGATATGCTCCACGTCGTGCTGGTCAAAATCGACTTTAAGCGGAGCCGCACCCTGTTGCATGGGTTCTACCGCGACGCGCGCCATCATGGCTTTGCCTGCAACGAGAGCGTTCTGGCTAGGTAATTGGTCCAACAATTGCGGATACTTGACTTGAAGGCCTAATGATAGATGTCAGCGAGTTACCGTGTAGTCAGGAATGGATCACGATACCTTTGGAGATAACTTCAAGCAACTTGGTGCTAGGAATTCCGAGAAACCCATTCAAGTCTTTAATGAACTGGTGCGGAGAGGAGAGGTCAGTATCATAGATGAGTCTTCCGAGTCAGCGAACTCACCACATCAAAGAGAGCGACAGCCGACTCTGTCTGGGTTTGCAATGTGGTGAGAACATTTTGGAGGGTTTCCAGAGCTGCCCCAAGTGCTTTGGATACTTTATCCTTTAATACGGTCACACCAAGCGCTTCCTCAATCTTCTTGCTAACTTCATTGACAAGGCGCTTCAAGGGAGTATTTTCGATGATGAATTCGACGATGCGTCCTACGGTTTTGCGCACAAGCCACTCAAATTTGCCCTACAGCTTCCAGTTGGTCCCCGCAATTCTACTTCCAGCGCAGTGACTGAGGTACTTACGAGAACCCACTTAACAGGTCCTAATTTATCGGTGGCCCTGGTCATTGAGTCCACCAAAGGTCCCATTTTGTTTTGAAGTTCACGAACCCTTTGCTGCAGTGGGGCCAGCTCATTGCTCAGCTATGGTCGTATCATCAGCGAGTGCTATCCTCTCAAAGTCATAACGAGACAGCTTACCGGACCTGCTATAGCTTTCTTGAAATTTTTGAACACCTCTCCGGCAGCGAAATCTTTTAAAGGTGTCAGCGAGCTCTGAGTTACACTAAAACTTCATCAGTGATTGTAGGGCAGTGGGAATCAGCAGTACTACTCAATCTGCCGGCCGAATTTAGCAGCCATCTGCTCAAGCGGCGCAAGACTATCGGTAATAGACTTGTCGGTCGGTCTGTTGTCGAACAAAACGTAAATGCTGAGGTCAATGAGATTAAATAGGTTGGTCATTGTGGCCAGCATGTGACGGCAAGGTTGAAGCTTGTCCGAAAGAGCCTGGAGATTTCTTAGGATCTTGTTACTGGCATTGACAATAGGCTTCATCGTGGTATCCCGAGCCTATCAAGATGGTAAGCCTAGTCTCGTTCATCGGCGTTGGACATACCTTGATGAACATGGCCTTGACTTCTCCAACCACTTTCCTGACGCTTTTTTCGATCTGCATCTTCTCAATGACATTCTTTACCACGGTGACAATATCCCTAATAAAAGGAAAGGGGGACAAAAAATTGCATAAGAGTAGGGCTTTGTTGAGGCTGTCACAGAGCCTGAGAATGTCGTCACAGAATTGGAGTCCGGGGTTGATGAATTGGTTCGACAGGGCATTGAGGTCGACGACTAGAGCTGAGAAAGGTGTCTTTATGTCTATAATCACGCCATTGATGTTGACGAGGGACTTATCAGCTTCTACCATGGCTAAAGTTGCCTTGGACTTTGGAGCGGGGCTTCGTGCTACCGACCCTGTGGTTTGACCTGTCGACATGTTGATATGCCTGATGAGGCTGCTAGGATTGTTATTTTTGATAGTGTTAATGAGAGCGATGATATTGGAAAGGAGGGGGAAGCAGAAATATGTGCTTTAGTAGAAAGATCGCTTTGGCTCTAGTTCTTTACTACAACCCAGCAGCATAGAATCGGTGGTCCAGATCCAAGCAACAGTTCCATCGAAGCTCGAAAAGAGCTGCCTTTGGTGCTGCATCTGGATCCTTGTGGCGTTATAGAGCTGGAAGGTCAATCGCGTGGGGTCACTGCAACCCTATGTATGCTTTAGTAACCCTAAGTGGTGAACAGCTTAGCAGCAGGTGCTAGTCGCGTGCATTTGTTGGTGGTGTCCGGGCTCCCCGTCTTTCACCCACATTCGTTAGGACCGAAGCGGAAACATGGAGCGAGGTTCATAAAATTCTCGCTGGCCTGTCTACTACCCACACGGACGTGTGATTGCATATGTCAGGACAAGAACAGGAGGATCATGTGGCTGACTGAGGTCGAGCGATTGGCAGTGAGTCTGCCATGAACATTCCAAATGCCAAACTAAGAAAATGTGACAACGGGTTCAGCTAGGCTATGTGATGATTCTTCTTAGCTTTGCATTAGGGTGCGGACCTTTCAATCAAAACCTGTAATTACCGCTTGTTTAGAGCAGGTCCGATAACGAATACCTAGAAGTAGCGATAGGAATGATATGATAGAATATCTGAGGTGATACTTATTAGCACGCGCTAAAGAGTGATAACTTCTTAGGATGTTAAGCATTGTGATCCGTAGAGTGTGTGTTTCAAGGGCTATCGTGAGTTTTCAACCTCTATGAATTAGCTTTACGGCCTTCCAGCCCTTCAGCCTTTGAGCCTTTGAACTGCAGAGAATCCAGATCTAAATAATGGGGTGTGATAAAAAGAAATCTACCCCGGATGCTGCAGGAGTAGAAGTATGCGAGGGTCAGCTCTGGCACCTGAGGCGGTCGGCTGAGAGCTGCAGAGCGGCAGGTTGGGGGTGGCCCACAAATCAGGAGGCAATACACTCATCACAAAGTGAACATTCCCATGGTCGCTCATGCAAGCCTTGTCACGCCAGATTGATAAGCTTAACCTGAAGTAGAAAGGAGTTTTTTACTAGGGTTAGCCCTAGAATCCAAGGAAACGTATTCAAAGATTCTCTCATCTCCCGATCGTGTTAATATTCTTATAAAGCTTACAGACATTACCGACAAGAGGCTCTTCATCAAGAAACCAGAGTTAACGTACTAGAAGTACAGCTCCGCGATTCTCATCCTCAGGATGGCCACAAGTGTCATCCCGGCACTCTCAATCCAAGACGTCCAAAAATTGAAAGCAGCGAATAACGGTGTCCTCCCAATCGCTGCTGAACAATTGGTCTCTTTCATTGCAGCGGGAAAAGGGCTTAATTCCGTCGCTTTTATAGATGTCCGAAGCTGTATGTCGCTTTCCTCCTTAAACCACCTTATTCGAAGGCTGACCACCTGCTAGTACATGATCTAAGTATCTTCCAAATCCCTGGGGCTCTACATTTTCCCTTGAATCCTGGAGACCAGTCACAATACTGGCCAGGGGGAAGCACTATAGCAGACGCAACAATAGACCTGTGGAAAGGTTCTCAAGCCAATAAGAAGAAGGGTCTCAAGGACATGGATCCTTTCTCTGCAGTTCAGAAAACGACAACAAAAGGGGTGCTTTTCTACGGTGGGGTAAAGGATGAGAGGGCGGGTAAGCAGGTCGCGTTTCGTTACCGTCCTCGCTGACAAGATTTCCAGCAGTGATAGCTCAAGCGTATGCTAAAACGATTGGGAATGATCTCAAACAAGACGTAATGGTTTTGAAAGGCGGGTTTCCCACGTATGCTGCGAGCAAGAATTGCAAAGGTTGGTCAACCCTGAATATTCTCATCACTTGATTTTGAGGCCTCTTACACCTCCAAACATTACACAACCATCAAGGCACTCATTCCCATAGCGCTGAACGATTCATAGTAGAGAAATGGCTCGGTCTCTTGACCCCTCAAGCATGGAGAGAAATCTATGTCGATGGGGTACAAATGACAGAAGAAACAAAAGATATGATCAAGAACGGTCCACCAGAAGACCCAAGGGTGGCTGCACTCCGGACAGAAGAGCCCTAGGAAATCTGTTTCACGTCCGAATCATCCGCAAGTACTGACTAGCTCGGCTCTAAACCAAAATGCAGCTCTTGAAAATTAGAGCTCTGCAAAATTGATCATTGGAAATCCTGGGGGAACGTCCACCAATTGCCCTGGATGTCTTGCAGATACGTCTCTGAATTCATGTGACTGGCTTACCGGCCGAAGCGCACATTCTGTAAATTCTTCCACCAGTCGAGATATCGTTCACGAATGTAGTTAAGTATCGTTGCAGCGTCCGTTATCCCTTGTGCTTGTTGAAGATCTAATTCTTGGTATTGGTTGCCATTGATGTTCAGAAAACCCACATTCACCATACCCCATAGATTGGGAGTTGCTTCAATAAAAGTGACAAAACGTCCAATTGCCATTGCCCCAAACAGAGGCTGGTTGTGGTACCAATTTACGTTGGTAACTGTCTCCTGCAAAGCCCTTGTCACCTGTTCCAAAGCGTCTTGGTACAAGTTATTGAGGTCCTGCAGGCTACGTGCTCTCCTTTTGCATTCGATGATCAATATAGTGGCGGCTTGTACCTGCCATTGATTGGCCACTTGAATCTGGTAGTGCTGAGCGAGGGACATATCACTCCATCCTCTCCAAAATTGTCCTTGTGCTAACGGGTTCTGGACTCTGTAGAAATCTTCCTGAAAAATAAAAGCATCAACACCAGGCTGAGTTGAATCACAATGAGGAAACGTACATGATAAAGCACATAACCGTTAATGCCATGAAGGGGAAAGTAATGGCTGAGAATGCTGTTCCACAGTGCTGTCGTAAATGCTTCGCGTTTCCAGTTAAAGGGGCCCTGAGGCTGGTGCACAAGTATGGACGCGATCATATTGTTTGTCGCCCAATTGCCAGCAAACTACACTGTGTTCAAAATCTTGCAAAATGTTTGTGATAACAATGTGCTTACTATACTCATATTTGCGGTAAATGCAGTTTTGCAGTCTCTAAATTGTCTAAAGCGAATGAAGACACTGCGTAAGGACAGGAATTTCCAGTGACTAGGTACGAACGAGCTTCCGAGTCTGAGAAGAACGGTGGCCACCACCGCAATAAGTATCCTTGTCAAAAGTATCCGCTAATTGTAATATTAGATAATTTGGGACTGGTTGATTACACTAGTGTCACCGGCTTAGCACGACTTTTCAGATCAGGACTTCCCTCTTTAGCGTGGGCATATGCAATGGACATCACAGTGCTATGCGTGCATGCCTCAGCGCCACTATCTTTTTATCGCAAATAGCATTACTAACACTTAGACGGAAGAACTCTCCAGCCCAAGTGATACAACTTCGATCGATTTCGCCATAGTCACGTCTCCTGCGTCGCATAATCACTGATTTACCTCCTAACAACTGCTTTCTCAATAACACATGCAAGCCATCACAAAAGTATCACGACAAAAAAGATATACCCCTCCCATGTGGTATGGTCGGATCCCAAATACCTTCAGCCCTGCATCAAACCTCAAAACAGATACGCAACCACATTCTTTTCTCTTTCTTCTCTTCAACCAACCGGGTCCGGGTCCAGATCCTAAGAGAAGACGGGAATCATCACACAGCCCCGCTTACGAATGCCCATTTCTGTTTTCATGCATATCTCCCAAATTCTAGACCCAGGCCAGAGGAACCCACTCTTACTACAACCGCTCGTAGATAATCTGAAGGGCTGAAGGCACCTGCATTAGGCAAGCTTGAATATGTGAGCGGGTCGTCATATTGCAATGTTAGGACTCGATTCTATGGATAATCAGTGCATTGCCTGATCTCCTAATGTCTATGGAAGGTGCTCTTTATATATATGAGGCCTTGCAGGGGGCCCTTGCCATGGAATGGTGGAAGAAGATGCTCGAATCGTTGAAATGAAGAAAAGGGGTAAACTAGCTAAGCGAACGATAGAATAGGAATAGCAATATTGCAACATTCGTCAAAGCGAGCTTGAGGATCGTGTCGAGTTTCCTGGTAACGATGGGTGGGGAAATCTAGCCTGACACACTTACAATACGCCACTACTAGTTGTTGGCACTTGAACTCCGAAAAGGACTAGAGCCAATTTTAAAGGAAACCCGTACATGTTGCATCCCATTGGTGGATCCTACCGTCCATGGTATCCTGCCATACTTCGTACATCCCGTCGCTGGTTCTCTATAACCCACGGGCCTGCCATCCATGGACGGTGACCCCATTCATAGATAGTAGTAGGCATTATTATCACCGCCACCACCACTAAGCACCCCACTGTCAACACCTCGCTGCCAGCACCCTACTAACGTCAAGGATACATCGCTGTATCAGATTGTCAATATCTGCACTATCTACAAGGCCTCTGACATAGTAACAGGGTAAATGATAAGTATTAATCTCACCTTTAAGTCTCAGTCGCTATTAGTCGCCCCTAAAGTAGCCCTCAAAGCTACCTTTAGGGGGAAACTCTGGGGACTATTACCCCTATTCAGCTACGCGATCGCTTTGTTTCCTGTGATAGCGAGGCGTTGGTAGTAAGGTAGAAGTACTAGCAACGGGGTACCGGCAGCGAGGTATTGACAGCGAACTTAGAGGTAGGTGGTGTTGGTAGTGGTGGCGGTGATCAATAATGCCTACTACGATCTATGAACGGGGTCGCCGTCCATGGATGGCAGGCCCGTCGGTGGTAGAAGACCAGCCACGAGATGTACTTCGTATGGCAGGATCCCATGGAAATCCCTCCCATCCATGGATGGTAGGGATCCATGAGTGGAATACACCGTATTCTATTACAATAAACATATCCGTATACCTCTTTAGTATGCGTACTTTCTGCTAGATCATATACATATCCTCTTTCCTTTCCTAATTAAGTATAAGTCGGTACGTATTGAAATTGGCTTCTCAGATGACGATTTTGTAATAGAGCTATGGAAAGTATTGAGCTGTGAAGTATTAAGAAATTGGGCGTTTGATTAGGTGGCCTCATTTGCCTAATGCTCTGTTTGCATGAATACATACCAGCTCAGTCTTCAAAAACTTCTCTAAGGGATGATGAGTAGCACCGCTGTTTGCTCGATGGGTGCTCGATAGAATGAATTCGCTGGCTCGTGCCTTCCTAAAAGAATGCTTCGGGATGTTACCACCCCGACTGGAAGTGTCCAGAGCTCAACGTCATAAACGCTCGCAAAGCCATGTCCGCTGCTAGATACCTTAGGTCCATAACATTTCATAGGTAACGGGCGCAATGTTTCTGCGGGAATAGGGAGGTGATATCCGCACATACATGTTGAACGAACACTCTTCTTACCGCTTTATGATGCGCATCAATCTATGAGTTAGTCAATTTCGATATGCGATGCATCCCTTCTAGAATACAGATGGTGTTTCGATTGATGAGTAGCTATCAGTGAGGAGAGTGAGTCGATTAGGTAGGTAGTAATTCTTCGTTGCTTGTATGATGTCCCCCTATTTGAGGCTGCAGGTTAATGATTAAGCATGTCACATCCTTCATTTTTCTTTTGCTATCGTCGCATTATCAAGACCGCTAACGATAGTACTATCCGCCCTAACCAAGCTAATCAGAATATTCCTGCCTAATAAAATTTCTCCTCCTGTATACTCCATCCCATGCCCATGGTGGCACTTGTCTGCGACCATGGCCGCTGTAGCCCTAATCTCTGTCCATGTACCTATTACCCTGCCTTCCCAGAATTCCACCAGCTGTACCCTAACCTCGCACGTCCTTACAATCGCGTTGACGGGGAGTCTGAATTCATTGGCCACGCCACCGGTGTGGAAAAGGCCTAATTCTTGGGTGTCAGGAAGGAAGCCGACAGCGGCGTTGCAGTCTTGGTACTTGGGACGAAACTGCAAAGGGTTGAAGGGAGTGCAGGCTACGACTGCATTAATGGCGGGTGAGGTTTGATTAGAAGACGGGATGGTGGTAGTATTCGTGGTAGTGGTGGCAATGGCGTTTGCGTTGTTATTGGTTAGTTGGGGATGTGCTAATAGGGCCATCATGGAGAGGAAAAGTATTAGGAGCGTAGTGATGGGGCATTGGTGATGCATTAGATCTGTTCTGGAGTAGTATGATGTTTGGCAGGCAATTGATCCCTTCGATATGAGGAGAAGATCTCGGGCACTACCTGAGGCTTGTGGGAAAATGCATGCATTTGGATGTTCACTTTGTGGGGCAAAAGATAGACCGGGCCCTATTTGCGAAGGTAATCGCATTGAAGAACTTAGGACTTAGTCATCTATTGGCTAATCTTGACGCGGCAGTCGCAACAACGTTCAGGCGCAGGCGCCTTGTATTCATCGTATTTCGGGTATGGAGTGTGTTGTCGGCTGTTCTGGAATGCGTAGAGGTCGAAGCGGGCGTGGTCCTGGACGTAGTTGGTCTTGTTTTTGGTTCTTCATTTCGGTACTGTGGAGTTGCCAGACCCATCCAGACCACGAGGCTGCTGTACTGGCGATATTGTCAAAGCTCTGCTTCGCATGTTCGCAGTGACATTGAGGCTGAAGCATCCGTCGTTATCGACGGCATTTTTCATTCCATAGAAAGAAAATGGGGATTAATGAAGACCATGTGGGCACTCAAAACCCCTGCAACAAATGACTTGTCCTTTTCATAAGCAGTACTACTACAGGAGACGAATGCAATTGCAGAGGCGAACTGGTAGCAGCGTTATGAGATACATCGAATAACTTGATATTACTTGTTTCATGGCAATGCATGATGATGTTGACGCACCTTGAGGAACACTAGCAGTGAATACGGGCATGATGGTAGGGAGGAAGTGGAAGAAAGTTGTGTTATGCCAAGGACCTAGACAAGGCTATTCAACCTCACTGCTTGATGAGAGCTGGGGTCTTAACGTATGAGTCTTTCAGTCTAGATACCGTCCGCAATGGCAATCACGTGGGCGATGGTGTGAAATGTTAGTCTGGTAGTCCAAAGGTTTTAGTACCGAGTGTTACTCGAAATCATGTGACGTTTCCGGGGGCACATGAGATGATATGAGATGAGATGCCGTATATATAGCGTTGTAAGAGAATGCGGCATAAGTCATGCATATAGGGAATATCTGCGCGAGAATTTTGAAAGATTCGAAGTTCCACGATGGTAAACAAACAATTTTTACGACATAGCAACACACCCTCAGTAGTTCTCGTCCCTATATGCATGACTTATGCCGCATTCTCTTACCTATGGGTTGTGTATTTCAGGACAATTTCGTTTCGAAGACGGGGAAGCTTGGCGCTTGGTGGGGGGTAAAGACGGGAGGCTTCGGGTGGCCCAAGCGGGCTAGGCCAGTCCAGGGTGCAATTGCTTGATGGGGTTATTTCCCGTAATGATGTTGGTGGGGCAACTGCTTTCTTCAATGTCCCATGAGGCCCCTCGAATTTTAAGTGGTATCACTCCGTAGCACCGTATAGCAGTACTCGTAGACTTACCCAAAAGATCTTCCCGAGATCAGGTTGCATGATGACTGTCGAGCTTTTAGGGTCCATTTGGCTGGCGGAGAGTTGATGTCCAACCAAGGAAGCATGTGACAGGCAAAAATAGTCCGCTAACGCTCCGGTCACCCATCAATCAAAGTGTAACATCAAGGGCAATCCCTCCAGTCGCCTTGATAGATGGCTGAGAAAGACAAGGCGAACCGTGTAGTCTTTCCAATTGCACGCCTAATGAAGTAGATTGACGAACCACTTGGCATCTGACCAGCATGGACCACCGTGCATCATCGCCCTTTATCATTATCTTGCAACATCTCTCGGATACGGCGCCGGTATGGCGTATCAATGGCGTATTGATGGCGTACGGAGATCTTCCAGAATTCTTACGGGGTCCAGTCAGCGGCCTTGCCCGCCCATCGTGGATGGTCTAGGGCTCAATGTGCAGGGTTAGAATGATGTTGGTGGTACCTTATCCATGCTACGGGTAAGGTAGTTAAGGTATGGTCGTTCGGGGGTCCTGCGAAGCCATTTTAGCGTTCGACCGACAAGAGGCAAAGATCCGCTACCTTATCCAACCTACTACCTACACAGTAAGGTACCTAGGTAGACTTTGCTAAACCTGACCCGTGGAACCGTAGAATGGCCTGGTCCCAGCGTTGCATAAAGGTGGGGGGATGCCCTCTCAATACGACAACCTCGCTTTCCTCCAAACGATTGGGCTTCTGCACGAGACTTCAAGAGGGACTCGTCTATATATATATCCAGCATGAAGTTCCTCCCGGGCAGCACAACGAAGCAGCTCGACGAGTCGCCTGTGCGCAATGAAGTCGACATCCATGGCGAACCATTGGAGAACCTCCAGAAAAGTCGATGGGAGCGCAGTTGGCCGACAATTGCTTGCGGTGCTGGACTCTTCTCCGATGGCTACCTGAACGGGTGAGTTCACGCTCAGTCACATGTTTGGGAAGAAGCCTCTTTCTGACGTACATCGTCTAGGGTCATCGGCCAGGTCAACACCATATTGAAGGCTCTCTACAAAACTGAGTACACCGCATCGTCCGCCCAAAAGAATGTCACAGCCATCGCCTTCGCTGGCACAGTTGTTGGCCAACTCTTCTTCGGATGGATGAGCGACCACTACTCGAGGAAGCAGGCCCTGCTCACCTCGACCGTCATCCTCTTCATATTCGCCGCGCTTGGTGCTGCTTCGTATAGTGGCGGCTCGATTCCTGGCATGTTCAACGCACTGGTCGCCTATCGCTTCTTGCTAGGTATTGGTATTGGGTACGTGACATTAATGAGCCAATAATAGCTCTATTCACTGACTGGGCTACAGTGGAGAATATCCGGCTGGTAGTGTTGCATGCGCTGAAAGCACTGGAGAACTGAAGAAAGGACACAGGAACAGGTGGTTCATCATGTTCACCAACGTGCAAATTGATATTGGATTTGTCTTTTCTACATTTGTCCCCATGATCGTTGTCTTGGCGTGTACCGATAGCCACCTTCGCGCAGCGTGGAGAATTTGCCTGGGCCTTGGTGTCATACCTCCTCTCAGTCTTCTCTACCTCCGATTGAAGCTACATGAACCAGAGGAATTCCAACGTGAGACTATGAAAAATACCAGGACACCATGGTGGCTAGTCATCAAGTGAGCAGGATGCATTTCCTATCAATGAAAGGATACTGATTTGAGTAGGTTCTACTGGTTCCGCCTCAGTGTTGTCTCACTTATCTGGTTCCTCTATGATTTTTCGGCCTACTCCTTCAGCATCTACTCTTCGGCCTGGCTCACCATCATCCTGGGCTCGTCAGCTCCTATCTGGAAATCATTCGGCTGGAACACCATCATCAACTTATTCTACATCCCTGGGGCTATTGGAGGCGCCTTCTTAAGTGATTGGATGGGTCCTCGTCTCGCCCTTGGTACTTTCGTCCTTGCCCAAGGAATTGTGGGCTTCATTATGGCCGGATGCTACTCCCAACTTGACACGAATGCCCACGTTGCCGGCTTTGTAGTCGTCTATGGTATCTTCCTTTCCCTCGGAGAGGCGGGACCAGGCGATAACATTGGCCTTGTTGCTTCAAAGACCTGCGCCACAGCTGTTCGTGGCCAATACTACGCGATTGCCGCAGCCATGGGAAAAATTGGTGCTTTTGTCGGCACCTACCTCTTCCCCATCATCCAAGACAATGCCCCAGGCGGTGCTTCTGGTGTCCGAGGCGGCCAAGATCCTTTCTTTGTTAGCAGCAGTCTTTGCCTTCTCAGTGCCTTTTTGGCATTCTTCTTTCTGCCAAACATCGGCCAAGATACGATAACGTCGGAGGATATCAAGTTCAGAGCGTATCTTGAGGAGAATGGATGGGATACAAGACAGATGGGAAGCAAGGAGTATCAAATGCATAGTAGCTCGACCGTGGATGCTACGGTGGGTGAAAAGGTTGAGCCAGTGGAAAAGATATGAGCAGTCAATGAGTAGAGATATTGGACGAGCGACGTATGGGGCGCGTCTTTCATGAGATATCCATATTGGCTTTGTGTATCGTACTTTATTCGTACATAAGCAATATATGTTTACGTCATCCAACTTTGCAATTGCCTATCTATGATTCGAGATTGGTGGTACCCAGAACGAAGCGGTCAATTGTCAATTGACGATGCTGTATCCAGATCGCTTCACTCTCCCTCCAACACAAACTTCCACAAAATTCACCATTAGCTCAATTGCAAGTCGATAAATGAATGCTGCATACCCGCACCACTAAGACCCTGCGCCAAATCTTCCCTACATCTATTCCTCCACTCTTCCCTACCTCCAAATTCTCCCTCCCCACTACCCATCTATCCCATAACACTCGTTCCCTCCGAACAAAAATGTCCGACCTCCCAACCACCTACCCAGGCAAGCTCCCTCCCCCCCTTACCCTCTCACATATCCTCCCCTCACTAACACCCCCAGACCCCGTCCCCCTCGCCATAATCGGCGGAACCGGCCTCTCCACCCTCCCCTCCCCCCCCTTCCACCCCCTCGCCTCCCTCCCCACCTCCACAACCACAACACCATGGGGTCCCCCCTCCTCCGCCATAACAATCCTCTCCTATACCCCCACCCCATCACAACACCAACCACAATCACAACACGCACAACAACAACCAACGATTATTGCGTTTCTGGCGAGACATGGCACTGCGCATGATATAGCGCCGCATGAGATTAATAACCGGGCTAATGTTGCGGCGTTGAAGAGGTTGGGGGTGAGGTGCGTGGTGGGGTTTAGTGCGGTGGGGAGTTTGAGGGAGGAGGTTAAGCCGAGGGATTTTTGTGTGGGTGGGGGGGTGGTGGATTGGACGAAGGGGGTATGTATGGGAATTTTCTTTTTTTGTCGTGTACTGGTTTTTTTGGCTTGTGGGACGGCGGGGGAGATGGGTTGGGGCAGGCATTGAGGGAGGAGAAGGGAAGGGATAGGGAAGGATTGAGGGTAGAGGCTGATGTATGTGTGATATAGGTTCGACCATGGACGTTCTTTGAAAAGGGAATGGTAGGGCATATTAGCATGGCTGATCCGTTTGATAAAATCCTCTCGGAGAGCGTGTATAAAGCTATCAGTCGGCCTGGGGTGTTGGAAGGGGAGGAAGTGAAAGCCCATAAAGATTGCACTGTCATTGTTATAGGTACCGTCTCCCCACCCTCCTTCCAATAACAATTCTCTAATCTACAACCTCCAAAAAAAAAAAAAAAAACCGTTGGCTGATATATATATGTGTGTCTAAACAGAAGGCCCCCAATTCTCCACCCGCTCCGAATCCCTTCTCTACCGCTCCCTCCCCACCAACCCCCCCATCTCCATCATCAACATGTCCACCATGCCCGAAGCCAAACTCTTCCGCGAAGCCGAAATCGCCTACGCCCTCATCGCCATGTCCACAGATTACGATTCCTGGCATGATATTAATGAGGGGGTGAGTGTGGAGATGGTGATTGGGCATATGGTTGCGAATGGGAAGAATGCGAAGAGAGCGGTTGTGGCGCTGTTGGAGGAGTTGAGGAGGGAAGGGGGGGAGAGGGTGATGGGGGAGAGGTGGAAAGGGCAGACGAGGGGGGGGTTTTGGGGTTGGCGAAGGGGCATGGGGGGGAGGCGGTGGAGAGGTTGAGGTGGTTGTTTGGGGATGAGTGGGTTGATGGGGCGAAGTGAGTAGAAAAGGAGGGAGGTTAGGTGGATTGTCGACTGTGAGACACTTGCATTGGTTGTTTAGATGCATGCATGCGATGATGATAGATGATAGATGATAGACGATAGATGCGGGTTATGAACTCAGTCGAACACGACTTTCTTTCCCTGAAATGCTGCCGTTTTCTTCTGCTCTTTCGCTTTTTTGGCTGCCTCCCACGACGGATGCAGCGGTGCATCAGTAGCTGTCTTCGTTTTCCTCGCGCTGACAGGGTCACTATTGGCCCCACTTCTCACAGGACCGCGCCCTCTACCCTTCTCCCCTACATCTCCTCTCGACGTCCGTAGTCCACCTCTTCCTCTTCCCCGGCCCCTCTTCCCCCTATCATCACTGTCTCGAGCACCTCTCCTCGGATCCCAGCCTTCATCTCGATTTTGGGACTGCATTTTCAGATGATTCGCATTTTTGCCGAATTTCTTTTCCCATAAAGCTCGACGGGCTTGCTGGCCCCGTCTGTTCTTACGGGGCTGTTGTTCTGTGTCGGATAGATCCTCGGCGGATTCGGAACCAGACCAGTAGCCGCCGAGGGAGAGGGAGGGGAGGAAAGTCGTTGATTTGGGTGCGGTGGGGGGAGGTTTGTTAGAGGCTTTGGGTTTTCGAAGTTCTGACTCGACCTCTGATTCTTCTGTGATTTCTTCTGGGTCCAGATTTTGCTGGTAAGACACATCTGACTTTGATCCCCCGGTTGATGAGTCTTCATCTGACGATGCAGCTAGTCGTGAGGCGTACACCTCATAATCGCCCTCATCGTCCTCACTCCCCTCGACATTTTGATATTCTGGTGCGTGCCCCAAGCTAGATAGCCCACTCCATTCGTCACCACTTTCCTCACCTGTGCCTCTCTTTTTTCCGGATAGGCCATCGTTCGAGACTGTTGCTGGTACAGCATTCGCATAATCCTTCGCCCTTAGTCTCTTCTTACTGCCTAAACTCACGTCGGGTATGCCAAGTACGGACCGTATACCACTCAATGTTTCTGTCATAGCCGTTTGCACAGGACTAGATTTGAACAGTCTCGCTTGGACGTTAGCACTAGCTGTATCCAGCGGCTTTCGAGTCGCTTCGACAGTAGCTTGGACATGATGTGGAAACGACGGGGCGGATACAATTGACTTGATCTTTAAGAGTGACTTGTATAGATGTATTTGTGCTGTTGTGGCTAAATCCAACGTCTGCAAGGATTAGCAAAATTGTGGGTCACGAGCTAAGAATTGCAAACCTTTAGAGCAGCTACCTCTGCATCCAAGCGTATAATATCAGTCTCCGCCTTTTCTACCTTTGCCGTCTTCTGCCGCCTGCCCAGCTTTTGACGCTCGAATCCTCGAGCTACCTTTAGTGATCTAAACAATGCCTTTGTGCCTTCTTCCAGCAAATGCTCAACCTGGCGTTGCTGCACCCCAAACTTCCTGCCTGGGTTGCCATTAGATGTCGCTTCTCTCCCACTAATCTCCGCATATTTACGCTTCGACGTCATTATGAAAGAAGAGATGGTGTGGCATCGATGAAAACCATCAGGGAAGCTGTTAGCGTTTCGGAGATAATGAGTTTCAACTCCGTGATAGGGTATGGGACCTTAAGGCACAGGCCTCTAATGGAGCGCTTCTACTTAAGTACTATCCTGTCTGTCTTCTGCAATTGCAATTGCTATCTCTACTTTATCACATTAATATGTCTCTCTAGGAACAGCACTGATAGCTATACCGCTTTCTCGCATGACCATAGCTCTCGTAATATCTTCCTGATAAGTTGAATCGCTAGTTACCCGCTGTCTGCCATGTCTGCTCTTCTGAATGCCATCAGGATCGGGCTGCTCTTCTTTTCTGCAGCAGCCTTCTATGCTGTATGGTACATATTCATGCATAATGGAAGCACCGATCAGCTTGGCCACGTTCTGAAAGTGGGACCTCGGACACTCCCTGGTACTCAGGAGCCCATCAAATTTGTCTACACTGGAATACCAGCAGTTGACAAACAGCTGACTATTCTAACTATGGTCTTTTGGGAGCAAGTCGATGGTTCTAGTCCCAGCAACTCGCTGTTCTGCTTTCACTTTGCAACGCAAACTGCTTGCGGCTGGGGTCTGCTTATGATTGAAAGTATGAGACGTGGTCATCGATGGAGGATGATCTCTTTGTAAGCCCTTTGATAGATCCAACCTAGCTTATAGGTCAGACTGATCCATTACAGCCTTGGGGTTTGGGGGATTTTGGTTCAGAATGCCGCTTACGCCGTTGTACTACCGATCTACCTGGCTATCTACCTTTCGACATCACCCTTAGTGATTTTGAAGAGCGTCTCTGATCTTTTGGTCGAAACGGATCACGTTGCCGCTATTTTCCCAGCGCTACTAATAGGCTTTGTTCTTCCGAGTATCTTGATGTCGTTGCCTGCGCCATCGATACTAAGCTATGAACAGAAACAGACCTACATTGCACTCTGGCAATTGTTCCCAATATGGGTCTCCATGGTTCAAGCTCTCCTGCCATATGTGATGTCAAAGCCTGAGAAAAAGTCATCGACCAAGTCGTTCGTCTCGCAGGAGCTGCATACCATGAGAATAGTGTATGTTGGCCTCCTGATCATTGCAGGATTCGGTCAAGCCGCCACTGCAACGTTGATTGCGACTTCAACCTTCTTCCCCGACCTCTTTGCTTCGGAATTCAAAGGGGCCTTCAATCTTTCCAAGGTCTTCCTCCCTGCAGCAGTTTCACCGTCCACCAAAATGCTCTCGATAGGATCCGGAACGCATCTTCTACTCCAGTATGACGAACTCATTGGCTCTGGAGCTATGATACTGTGGAGTACTACACTGTTTATGATGGTTTATCAAAAACGTAGTTCTCATCAAAGCGAGGCATCGTTGATTGCACATGGCATAATGGCACTGTTTCTAACCGGACCCTTGGGTTACGCAACGGCTTGCATCTGGGCCAGAGACGAATTGCTTATTAGCCAAGCTGAAGAAAACGAAAAGAAAGTTGATTGACAGTGACGAGAATGTGACACAGAATTTATATAGCAGAAAAGACGCTTTACCGAATTGAGCTCCATCTCCATCTCCAAGCCTCCTCGGCTCGCTTGGTATCGCTAGCAGATGCATGAACATTGTCAGATGTAGAAGAGCTCGGACTAAAATCGACGTGAGTCAAACTTTATAAGATGTGGATTCACACCACTTCCTTTCTAGCCAATGCCCCAAGTTTCACGAATTGAAAGACCCCGAAATCCGCCATAGCAACAATGGCAATATGTGAGCAGAATCGCATTCAGAGTCGCTATCTTCCGATTTTCTTCTTTTAATTTCTGTTACTGGTTCAGAAAACTTCAACTTATTCTTTGCAGTCTTCTATTCCTTTTTCAAAAAGAGCTTCTACCTCTTCATTCTATTCTTGCTTGTCAGTAGGAGAGGGGAGTATAAGTGATATAGAGCAAACACGTGTAAATTATCTGCTCTAAAACCATCTAAAACTCGCTTTCAATGGTTGGTGATCCCTCGTAAGGCCTTTTTTGAGCGCTCCCAAGAGCAATCCCGCTCAGTGTCTGACTCAGCAATGACACGTTCGGTGCTCATGTAAGGTAACTTACTATGATAGATGGAGCTTAAGAAGGACAGAAGGAGCCAAGGAGGCGTGAAAGCACTTGAAATTCGATATGTAATCTAGGGAGGGCCGAATGAAAATGAAAGGGAGAACTGGGATCTTGGGCAATCTGTGAGCTCAAATTCGCACCATTGATAAGACGCTTTCCGTGGGCATCCGATGAGGCTTCTACAATGTACAATAATTGCTTTATAATTGTTAAGATACAAAAAGGACGGAGGTCTATTTCTTTTTTTCCTCTTCCTTTGGGGGCTCTGGCTTAGGCGTTGGCAACTGGAACGACTCTGGCTTTCTGTCCTTGCCTGGGCCGACCTGCTCCCACGCAGCGGTTCCCTGTAGACAGTCAGGATGCGATTCAATGAGTTCACTATGGGCAAGACTTACTCCTTCGAAATTGCGGAAAGCTTGCGTTAGCTCTAATGGCTCCACCACTATCCGCTTCTTTTCTTCATCGTACCTTATCTCAGTGTAGCCTGTCAACGGAAAGTCCTTTCTTAACGGATGGCCATCGAAGCCATAGTCCGTCATGATCCTCCGCAGATCCGGATGTCCAACAAAGAATACTCCAAACAGGTCATACACCTCCCTCTCATACCAGTTGGCCCCGTCGTAGAGTGATGTTATACTCGGTACTGGTGTAGCTTCGTCTGCGTACGTCTTGACTCTTATTCTCGAATTGTGCCTCACACTGAGCAGATTGTATACGACTTCGAACCGATTGGATCGCGTAGGGTAATCCACTGCCGTTATGTCCGCGACCATTGTGTATTCGGCAGCGGTATGGTATTTGAGGAATGACATGACTGGAATGACACCGGCGGGAGGTATGTATATTGTGAGCTCATCTTTCCAGACTGAGAATTGTTGGATGTATTTCGGCATGCATGAGAGGAGGTATTGGCCGTAGGTGTGGAGGCTGGCGGCTTTTTCCTGATACTTGTCGGTTGGGTTCACGACAGGGGCATAGAGCTTTCCACCAGCTGCAGAGTAGTATAAGTACTGTTACATTTAACACTTCAGGCCAAAGGCACTCACGAGGGCGAGGCGCGTGCCGTAAATTGGGTATATCTTCTTGGGAAGCCACCTCCTTCGCTCGCAAAGCCGTACAGGTGAATTGGCGAGCTATAGTGGCTCGAGAGGATGTACAAGTGGCAATGTGTATTGTGCGCCCTAGAGGCTTCGCAGCCCCGAGCTTCATAGCCATCCTCATAGATTGCCAATCACTCTACAAGCCGATGCAAACGGAAATGGTGATGCTATCCGATGCGGCTGCCAGCCTTATAGGGCTTAGCGTGGCAAAAGTAGCGCGATATCTCGAAGTTGCTTGCCTTGGCTCATGATTAACTTCTCTCACTTCACAGTCATTTCAGCTAACACCACTATGCCGTCGTGCTTTATAGCGTCACGTTAACTTATTAACAATATATCTATGCGGATATCGTAACATTGAAATCGGTCCTCCGCCTTGCGCGTTCACCGCCGCTTACTCCCGTCTACCCCTTCTATCCCCTTCCACCATGGCGGGTCGTGGTTTACAAGATGCTTTCATAGATGACTCCGACGAGACATGGTCAGTTGCTACCTATCGACTAGAACCAGCAAAGTTATAGGCTCTCGGCTAACTGAATATAGTCCGCTGTGTGTCGAAGAATTTGACTTGTCAGACAAAAATTTCAGACCCTGTCCTTGTGGGTATCAGGTACGTAACAGTCACTCTATCGATGATTCGATATGGTTGCTTGGGCGGCCGTCCCTTTCATGAGCACGTGCTAACGCTGTGTTGCCTTTAGATATGTCAATTCTGTTACAATAATGTCAAAAACAATATGAATGGCCTCTGCCCCGCATGCCGAAGACCGTATGATGATCAAAGCATAGAATGGAAGATTGTCTCTCCCGAAGAGTAGGCCCCACTACCTCTTGGTCATCGGCTCAGGCCTTGCTGATCTCTTGCAGACAAAAAGCCGACATTGCGCTTCAAGCGAGGAAGAAAGCTATGGCAAGAAAGAAAGAAAACGAGCAAAGACAAGTCGAGACCTTAAACCGAAAGAACCTTGCCGGCATACGGGTGGTACAGAAAAACTTAGTCTATGTCGTTGGTTTGAGTCAGCAGAGCAGTGAGGAAGAATTTCTACGCACATTACGAGGTCCACAATACTTCGGACAATATGGCAAAATAACGAAGATTGTTGTTAGTAAAGCAAAAGAAGGCCAAAATGGTAGCAATTCAATAGGCGTATACGTCACCTTCGAAAACAGGGAGGATGCTGCTAGGTGCATTGCGGCGGTTGATGGCTCTCAGAACCTCGATAGACCGCTGAGGTGAGTCAAATAGAGAGGCTCTTGTAGATCGAGAGTCACTGACGTGTTGATGATAGGGCTCAGTACGGGACAACCAAATACTGCTCGGCGTTCCTTCGTAACGAAACATGTGGCAACCGAAACTGTACCTTTCTCCACGAGACTGGCGAGGACAACGATAGTTTCAGCCGTCAGGATCTATCTTCAATGAATGCTCTTTCGACGCAACAAAAGCCCGCGCACCAAGCCTCCTCGTCACGCTCCATGCAAGCACCGCAGCCACAACCTCCACCTCAAAAAGCTCCGCAAAATATATCCGCAGCACCACAAGCAACATCTACCCAGGCTGTACGTGATGACGACATGAGCCGAAGCGACAGTGGGGATGGGTCTGCCTTGCCCTCCTCGGCTAGCTGGGCTGCCAAAAATCCTCAGAATGACAGCAGACGATCAAGCAAACCTGCTAGCGTGGCTGGTCCTAGCCCAGTCATTACAAATGCCAGTGTTTCTCAGCAGCCCACAGAGACTCGAACGGCGCCGATCGTACCAGAAACAACCGCACAGGCCCCAGATACAACCTCATTGCCTTCGGCTACCTCCCCGCGTCAATCTTCGCCTGAGCCACCACACCCGCTGGAAGCTGCGTTCAGGATATTGAAAGACTCGAGCTTTGAATATACCTTTGATCGGTCACTATATAGCGAGGAGGAGCTAAGATTAATTGAATCTTATCCACCATTGTTCGATGATGCCGGTGGTCTTAAAAGATTTCGGATGGCAAAGGAGAAGGAGCGAGATCGTCAAAAGGAGGAGGAGGAGCGAAATACACAAGGCGCAATGTCTGCTGTGGAAGAAGACGAAGCCCCTGCGAGTGGGAGCTTACAATTAGGAGGGGAACCTGAGACGCAAGATGAGCCGAATGATAATACAGGCCGCCTGAGCGCTCAACAACGAGGAGCTATACAACCTCCGTTTGCATCTAGTCAATTCCCGTTTGGTGGATCAAATTTCCAAACACAAAACGGGCCCAGTCTTACTCGAACCATCACTCCTCAGCAACAACAGCAATTCTCGCTCCTACGCTCGCAAAGCAGTCGGCAGAGTCCAATTAATGCCAACCAGTTTCAGCAAGGCTATACGGGAAACACCAGTCTACATCACCATCAACAATCGAACCCCTTTCAATTGCAAAACCCAAACCAACTTTTCAGCAGTGCACAAGGGCATACGAGACATGCTTCCAGATACACCTTCGCGAACGACTCTCCGTCGGCTTCTACAGCGGTGAAACCAGCGGCGAACCCTCAATTAATGGCCCAGCAATCGGCCATGATGCCTTCAAGTCAAACCAAGGGCTTTCAAAACCAACAACTTCATCAGTCAAACATTCACGGCAACACCTTCTACAGCGGAGTCCATGGTCCGCCTCCAGGTCTTAAATCTAGCGGGACACCACCTATTAGCGGAGGCGGGATGTTTGGTCAAGGTCATGGCTTTGCGAGTGCTATGGGCGGCAGCGCCGGTTTTAGCAGCAACATGGGAAGCAAGAACAGCAACGATGACCTTATGCGCGATCTTCTTCGAAACCGGAATGGATCTATCAATGGGCAAGGGTCCGATGCTGGAAAGCGTGAGTTCAAATTTCCTTTTGCCCAACAGCCCATGACCTCCGATGCCCCTGCCTCAAGCCTTCTCAGCTCGCTTTATGGGTCGCAGCTTGGCGCCCATCATGGGTATCAAGACCACAACCTTCAAAAGCAGAAGAAGAAGGGGAAGAAGCACAGACATGCTAACACTTCCTCTTCTGGGGGAGGTGGTCTAGTAGATCTTGCGGACCCGAGTATCTTACAAGCTAGAATGCACCACGGTGCTGCAGGGCAGGGGCAGTTTGGCGCCCAAGGTCAAGGTGGGTTTAATCCGACCAGCGTGATATATGGAGGCGGCTATGCTGGCAGGTGGTAGTTGCGATGATATTACCTCGATGTGAAGTTTTCGCTTCTTCTCTGTTTTTAATGATGAAGGCGCAAGGGATTTATATCTTGGTCATTTAGCGAGCATGGGCCCAATTGGCGAAAGTGGAAAGGGAAATACTGGCGTCTCACTGGATGTCAAACGAAAAATCGACCTTGGCAGGATCTGGACATTTTCTTTTCTTCGTGGCGGCATCAGCACAAGGCTTCTGTTGGCTACATGATACCACCTAAATCGTCATTCTCATCCGGCTAGCGCCCTGTATGTAAGCACAGCACCCCTTCCCTGACCTGAGGATCAGGCAGGAATATTATCAGTTTATTTTCTCACCACAATCTGCCACATAGTATCTCCTTTCTCATGTTTCACAACGAGACCGACGACTGCCGCTTGCATAGACTTGGGTCCAGAAAATTGATCCTGCCAGAGTATATAGAGCTAGATTTGATTATTCGAGCGCCGAGGGCCCATGTCTTGCTTGTATCATTCCGTTTTAGTGTCGCAATATGCTGTTACCGTCATTTAACACACCCACCACCTCACATAATATATACTGACTAGACGGGTAAACAGATACGATCAAGCAGTCTTCACACGTTCCCACAACAGAATCCTCGCACCATGACAACAACTCCCCTACTCTACCAGAATTCACATCAATTAGATCCATAGCGAACCCTGGCCGTGTTTCAACCGCCACTCCTCCTGGCTTGTCTTTGCCCCAGGATTTCCCACCATTGGTAACCCCAACAGTGCAGCCAGCCGCACCAGCGCCACCGCGTCTGCAGCGTAGAGTCACCACCGTCAGTTCAGCTATCAAGCCTGTTGTCCCAAATATTCCCACCCCTTCCAGTAAGGTGTCGACTGCTCTTAAAGACCTCCAGTCAAATGAGCCAGCCCTGGATGAATATCCAGTACTACCGGTTGCTACATCAACATCTGAGTCCAGGGTGAAATCTGAAGCACTTCAGGTAGACGCCCAGAATGAGACGCCGGTAGTGAAGGCCACTCCAGTGACTGAACCAGTGAACGTGAGTCAACATGTGGCGTCTTCAGCTCTCACTAAGGCTGTTGACAAAAAACAACGACCTGGTAAACTCGATATCGTAGCAGCCAAAGATGGTGCCAAGTCGGACGCAGAATTTGTGGATGCGCCAAGTGAAATTAATAAGGCTACCAGTGAGGTGGCAGGGGCTTCTATCTCCTCTCAACCTCCGACACCAGGTACAGGAGTTTCACAAGCTTCTGCTTCTTCTGCTGTTCGCCCGGCTCAGTCTCGAACCATCACACTCTCCAAAAGCGAAATACAACCTGCCTCGCCCAGTATATCGACATCAGCAACTACGAGCAAGCAAGCCTCTCGTCGACCCAGCATGACTTCAATGCATCGTCCAGGCACCCCGCTGGATGAGAGAATATCTGACAACGCGTCATTTACATCTACCTCAATATCACGAGCAAATTCGCCGCCTGGTAGAGTCGGCTCAGCACCTGTCAGGAAGATGACCAAGAGTCAACAAAAGAAGGAACGACAGGCTCGTGCGAAAATCGCTGAAGGGGCAGCAAAAGCCGAGGAGCCAGCTCCCAAGGCTGAAGAAGTTCAGGCACCAATTTTGGGAAGAAAAAAGAAAGCCAAGAAAGACAAGATAGCGGGTACCGCCGAGTCCACTCCAACCGTCACCAGACCAACATCTCCCTCACCTAGAGAGGAGACCATGGAAGAGAAAGTAGAAGTTTCCGCTAAACCCGCAACGCCAGTCAAAGAAAACACAAAGGGTAGCTCAAGAATGGATAAAGAGACGAACATGCCCTCTAGTCCTTCTACTCCAGCCACTGGCGACCAGCAGAAAGCCTCACTTACACCGGCTTCTCTATTCGCTCAATTGCTGAAAGATGGCGAAATCATGGCCTCGGCCGCAGAGCTTTTTAAGAGCTTTTCCGGAATAAATCATCGAGCTGAACCTCTTGAGCCAGACTCTGCTTGCATCGACCAATCAATGTTATCGGAAGAAGAGTCACGCCAGCTCGATTGTGGCGAGGCCATCGTTCTTAAAAAAGCTCCCACTGATCATGTCGTCGTCCTTCCAGATCGTAAGATACTCCTTGGCTTCACTGCCGAACAAGCTTCTCGCTACCTCGAATTGAGGAAGCAAGCTCTTCTCAACGGAGATGTCCCCTCTCCTCGGGCTTTGGACACTCGTCATCTAGCCCAAGCAGGTGCCGCCCTCGCTACTCTAGCACCGGCACCCGGTGACGCAGCCTCCGCGACCGCTGCTACCAACAAGCTCACAACATCCAAATCAAAGAAACTAGTCAACCAATTCGCCACCCCTACTATCGCAGGCCCCACCACCACGAATAATCCTTCTAATGGGCATTCGAAATCCGCCACCGGTCTCTCAGCTGACATGATAAATGAAAGCCTGAGGAACACATCATTCCCTTTGAGCGTGGAAGAAGCGGAACATGCACTGAGTGTGAAAAGGAAGGAGACGGAGGCGCTGGAAAAGAGGTTGAATGCGTTGTTGAAGAGGAATAAGAGGTTGCTGTTTGGTAATGTGCATTAGATTAGTGGAGTGGATGACTGCGACAACGAGGAAGAAGATATGCTTAATTATTGTGGATGGGGACATAGCGGAGATGGAAAGTGTGATTCGATTTGGTGTGTGTGTCTATGTACGGAGAGATTTATATGTGTTTCATGTTTTCCGCATGGGCACGCAGGGATGGTGTTGTAGCGCACGGTGTATATGGTTTGTTGACTTTATTCTCTATGGGAGCAGGTGTCCTCGACTCTGATGCTCTTCGGTGGCACCTGTAGAGAGATGGGGCGCCTATTGTACACTACTACTGTATTTCTATCTTCGCTCAACCAACCATCCATTGTAACCTTTCCGCCATTTTTTTTGATTGCGAGTTAAATTTTTTTCAGATTGAAAATGGTGATGCTGGAGGCAATTCTTGCTTTCTCGTGGTAAACTCACGTCACTTGTGTGCATGATTATTGCTAATTGTACACCCAAAGAGCGAAACTGTATGAGTGATTGAAGCGGAGAACTTATCTCATAGGATTAAGGCTGGTCGGTAACACGATGTCATAGTTCTCGTAGGAGGATGAATATCCTATGGTAGTATGGCCATCACTCATCCACCCTTGAGAATATTTACGCACTCTGCCAGCCTTCCGGTGACTGACTATTCACAGAACGCTATGGAGCTGACACCTGATAAGTTGGTGACTTCCGACATGGGCTTTGAGTTGAGATGAATTTCTTTTCATATGGCTGCGTAGATTTCCCTCGAGTTACTGTAATTGATGTGAGTGGGTCGCTTTCGCTTGCATAGACAACCACGACAATAGAATTACCAACAACGCCGCACAAGATGCCGCAACGGCACAAGGGCCTACAAAGGATTCTTGCATTTATACAAGGCGCTCTATGACGACGCCGCATACATATGTACATGTCCTTCATATCCATTAACATGCCTCATACCCCATTATCCCACATGTACGCCCTTCTTACCTCCAGTACCTTTCCCACCATTACTCGCACCTTCTCCACCGTCACTTCTCCCATTACCGCGTCCCCGAGACCCACCTCTGCCCTTGCCCCTGATGCCCCGCCGGCCTCTAGTGGCAGGCTTCGCAGCCTCTTCAGCCTCAGCTTTGACTTTCCGACTCTCCTCATCCCACCACTCTTGAAAGGCCTGCTCCTCCTGGATCTCCTGCAGGCTCCTTTTTGCAACGGCTTCCTTGATGATGTCCTTCTCCGTCTGCTGTTGCGAGAGTATATCAGCCATGGAGAGCTGCAGGGTCGGCTCGGCAGGGGGAGCAGTGTGACGTATAGATTGAATGGGTAGCTGGTTAGATGAAGAACGCAATGGCGAAGGCGTGATCTGTCCTGTAGATCCAGGTATAACCGGCGTGGAGGCTATTCGTCTTTGCACCGGCGCTGGTGATATAGGAGGTCCACTAGCAGTTCGACGGATGGTTGGAACCTTGCCGGAAACAGTCTGCCTGAGGTTTAGGGGTGAGGGCGTACGAGCCACGCTGCCTTGTTGCAAGGGCAACTTTCTATTATCAGCGCCAAGGACATCTTTGAGAGACACCTTGGGCCCTGTGGACGCTACCTGCCAGGGTGATGCGGCTTTGGAGCTTTCTGCTCGATTTTCCGCAAGCACAGGAGTAGGTGTGGCAATCGGCTGAGGTGCTTGAGGCTGCTGTAGCTGATTTTGTTTCTTACGCTCGCGCTGAGAAAGTTTTTGGTGAAAGCCAGTCGTAGAAGCCTCGCTGTGGCTGCCATGAACGGACAGAGCAGCCGAAATATTCGAGACACGGTTGGACGAGGCTTGGGCCAATATATTTCTCATGTCAACCTTCGGAGTAGCCATAGCTGGCGGACCCCATGGTTTCTTGGAGTTTGATGACATAGGTTCTGGAGAAGACGGCGTAGTTTTAGCGGCTTGAGCTGGATAAGATGATGGACTGGTCGAGACGGCAATTGAGCCGTATGCTTTTGGCGAAGAGGCTTGTTCGGCTCGTTCGTAGCGACCCATAGCTCTATCACCATCAGGTAAGGTCGAAGGCGCTATCGCCGTACCACTGGACTCAACAGCAGGTCGACGTCTTCGAGTAGGCGTGCTCTTGTAGAGAGTCTCAGCTTCCAAATCGCTATCTTCGTCCATCTCAAACATAAGATCAGCTGCAGAGCTCTTCGCCCTCAGCGACGGACTTTTGGACTGGCTATCCAGGTCTCGCGATGATCTATCTTTGGGCTTTTGCACTGAAGGTGATTGCTCAAAGTCCTCACGAAAAGCTGCTCTAGCCTTGGAGCCACCTACAGATTTCGCCTCGCTCTCGTGAAGCCGAATTTGCAAGGATATCGAATCGACTTTGATGCGTTTACTACGTTCGATAACGTCAATAAGCCCAGGATATCGATCTATCAGCTCGGCTTCAGCTCTGCCGCTTTTCGCGTATGGTAAACAGGCAAGCTGGTTTTGCCGGACGACTTCATCCAGCTCTAGCATCAGCTCTTCATCAAGCTCACTCAAAAGATGATTCTCGAGCATTCCCTCTAGGTTGAGGCAGATGTACTCCAGTGCAGCATCTTTAAATTGTGTGACGGAGCATGGAGCAACAGCATTCAATAGCTGGCACACATTGCGTGTGTTCACAAACCGCCCTAGCATCTTCTGACAGCATTGTGCTAAGCGGTCTAGCATCAGCTCGTTGGCGAGGGACATGACCTCCAGCACAAGATCAAGAAATGCATCTAAATTGGCAGTCACTACATTGTCAAACATTTCCTCATCAATGTCGGCATAAATATATTGCAAGACGAATTTGAAGACTCCCGGATCCACATGTTTCAGGTCAATATTAATGGCGTCTTGTTGCTCTTGCATCTGCGACCTCCTTGACGATAGCCAAAGGCCGGCTGCCCGTCCTTGAAAAAGCCCTTCGAAGAATGGACAACGCTGAACCATTAATGCACTATGCACCTTCATACTTCCGCCGTCTAATTCCACTTCCACATCTCCAGTATCGAAGTAGCCAGGCTGGCTTATAGCGGATTCAAAATCCTTATGTAGCGTCCGAGGAGGCATGGTCATAGATCTGACCGCTTGCTCAAACTTACTCATATCTAGATGGGAAGCAAGCCTCATCAACTCGGTTCTAATTTGCCGGTACCTGAAAGCCGAGGCCGGAGCTTGTCTAGTATGGTGCCATACATCAACCACCGAATCGGTATAGATGTAAATCACAAGGTTGAAGATTGTGAGAAAATCAACACCCTGGAAAAGGACCAGGGGCTTTCCTTCGCCATCATACTCAATGGTCATTGTTTCTTGGATTTCAAGGAAGTAATGTTGCCGAAACTTCATGAGCGCATGCCTCAGAACGTCACTTCGAGATCCAAGCATGAAGTCGTGGACGGGTATGCGAACACCAGACAGCGTGGTGCCAATGCGCACATTGTAGGTCGATAGCCAGGAGGCTTCTTTGCCTGCTAGGAAGCCTGCGACTTGCTCTTCAAGGTCACCTGAAGCCAGGACAGCTCTGCGAATGGTGACAATGTCATCGCGATGACTGGACGTCCAGAACCGTGGAACTGGATTCTCAGTCTCGGAATCTTCGTCGCCGAACCCATGGAACGGAAGAAGTGGATACAAGTCCTTCCATAGTGTATTGTTTTCCACATCTACTTGAGTCTTCAGCACATCACAATCCCGACGGACAGCTGCATAGGCGCCAAAAGTGTTGCTTCTGACAGCCGTAATCCTTGTCAATCCAGGCACCCGAGAAAATTTGTAATCCTTTGCTTTATGTTGAGAAAGCCCAGCCGCACTAGCATCTTTGATCTTTGCACGCTTCACCCTCCTCCAAACGGAGCCTGATTCTGTACAGATGATGATAGAACCATCTTGGCTGACATCCACGTCTCGTACGGCCATGTGGTCTTTCTTCAGAGACCAAACACGCTGTGGTGTCGAAAGTGCACCCCGGATTTTAGATGGATTCGTGGTTGACGCAGTTGTAGTAGAAGAATCCACCTTTTGACTTACATATATCGTGAACACATCACCCAGATTAGACATTGCACATATGGTATCACCACCAGACGTAATCTTAGAAATATGATTCTCGGAGTTTTGGTTCCTTGGGTCCCAAATACTTCTCAGAGATAAGTTTGAGAAACTTTCTAGCGGGAAGTTCATCTTCGTATAACCATAGTTGGAAAAGACCCAAACATCATGATTCTCCAGTAGGCATATCGTAGCCCTATCAATAGCCGATACTGAGCTTATAGGCGACGAGAACAAAGACGCAGCAACTTTGCGTGGACTGTTTTGAATTGCCAATGAACGAGCGTCGGAATCGACAAGACCAAGCTGACCCTCATTCTTACCAAAGGTATATAAAGAGCTGGCTGTATGCACCACGCTGTGGATGCGAGAAGCCGCAGCGCCTATGACTAGCTCACGCTTCAAAGGCCCAAATATCTGGCGTGGGAGTAGCTGAACAGGCTCTTCGTCCTTTGCGCCAGATGTATTAGGAGAATAACCCAGCTGGCCGTAGGTGTTACTACCCCAGGACAGAGTCTCTCCTTCGCTCGATATTGCGATAGAATGGTTCTGTCCAAGTCCGACATGGATCACCTTTTTGCCCATGAGACCTCCGCCGTTTATGTTGATAAAGCCAAATCTGGTGGTCTCGTCGCCAGTGCCAAGCCTACCTCCAGAGCCAAATCCGCACATATATAGATTTGCCTCTGGGTCAGTGGTCAAAATGGCGGAGTGCATTTTGGAAAGTTGGACATCCTGGATGACGATCGGTCGATACCGAACAGCAGCGGGCAGTTCCTCAACTCGTAGGGGCGACCTGGAATCATCCAACGACAGAACATAACCGGCTCGTGATATTCGAGCCTCGTATTCATTATAGAAACGCCGCAGAAGGTACTCAGGCCTCGTCAAGGATATCCGTTCGGGAAATTGCCTGTCGTCTTCGTCTCCAAAGCCAAGAGTGAAGTTCTTGTTGCTACCAAATGCGAACAACTCATCTCCGTCGATCCTTATCGTAGGTAAGACAGTCCTGGTAGAATTATCGTCGTCGTTCACGTCACCAGTGACTCCTTGTGCCATATCATTTTCCTCATCTTCTAGATTGGCGTCAATTAGGGGAATATCCGAACCATGATGGATAGTCCTGCTTGCAATGGAGGCACCATAGACATCAAACGGACTGTTACCCTCTCTGTCCTTCATCTTTATGAGACCGCCGGCCCCTTGTGATGTAGCAGCAGTCGAGTGTGCAATTGAATCCTGAATATCTCGGGCCATCAGCGCTCGTGCTATGGTGATATTACCAAAGTATAGAGCTCGATGTAGTGCCGTCCATCCGCTTTCCTCATCCTGGAGGTATAGATCCAAAAGGGGCCACTGCAGCAATGCAACGCCAAATTCTGATGCATTCTCGCTAGTAGAGGATGCGATGTGATGCAACAGAGTGACACCATGCGAATCCCTCCAATTGATGTCCGCGCGACTCAGCGTCACATTGGCCAGAGACTTGGTTGTCGCATTGGCAGACGATATTCTGATCTGGTTCCCGCTAAAGGCCTTCCCACTCTTACTCGTCAAGGTTGGAGACGTAGCGAGCGTTGCGCCTGGACTTCCTGCGACTGTCTTTCCACTCCCAACGCCACCTCGTGTGCTTTGCGCCGAGGCATTATAGCTGGCTCGAGCCAGCACTTGCCGAAAATTCTCGACGTCATTTTCAAAGTAGTATTTCCAGAGAAGGGTACTCATATGCCGCACGCGGGGCGATGGAAGCAGGTCTTCCAGTCGCTCCAAGAGACGCGCCTCGCTGTAACCTCTGGGGTCACGGCGTATTTAAAGGCGCTTGGTGGAGGATGGAAGGTTGGCGAGGAGGGCGGAAAGGAAGGAGGGAAGAAAGGCGTGTCTGCAGCGATCTGTGTCTAGATAATCTGGGTTGTCCTTCTGTGCTGGTATTAGAAGAACTGGGGGTTTGTGGGATTGTGGAAGTCTGATCTAGTCTCGTGGTGGTCTAATCAGGGAGAGCTTGGTGGTCGTCTGCAAGAATTGAGACGGTCGAGGTGGGGAACAAGAGAGCGAAGTATTGTATGATGGAAGGGAAGAGGGGATATTTGCTAAAGAGAGCAAGAGCGTGTGATGGTTCATACCTAGTAGTGGCGGGACTGGGATAGTAGTATTCGCATGAATGACTCGCATCCCTATCGCGTCCCCGTAGTCTCGGCCTAAATCGGACACTCGCAGTCTTACCTTATCCATTCCCCTCGCCAATCACAGCACGAGGCTGCAAGGTGTGCGCAACTACAGACTGTTTGATGGTACCTTATGCTTGGGATAGCATCACACAACACCCCACGAAGGTGATGTCAAAGTTACTCTTATTTACTCTTTCTTCACAATCTCACCAAAGTATCAATCTATGGGCTATGCCACCCACCTTGCGCCCACGCCATTCCTCACCAGTCTATGTGACCCTTCGCAGATATCCTGCCCAGCGTATGTATAACAGTATAACCAGATCCTGAGTGGAATTCCAATATATATCACAAAAACGTTTCCGCACACAATAAGCCGCCTTTTTGAGCGTGGCAATCCAATGCCCAAACCTGCCCAACGCCTCGCTGGAATGCCGATAATTTGCAAGACTTGAGCCTTCTCAACGGCTCAGTAGTGGCCTCTCCTACTCCCTCTCCTGGACGAAGACCCCGAGTCTCCACCCCTCTCATGACTTGCCCCGCTGAATCCACCTCGCCCATCCTCAAGACTTCGCCTCGATTGCTGAGCAGCGGTCACGTCGCTCATAGCAAATAAGAGTGGTTCTTCGTCTTCGAAATTGCTTGGAGGCCGAGTGAAGCTGGATCTTCCTCCCCTTTGATCAGAGCTGCCGCTCCCGCTGCCCCTGTCCCCAAGACTGGAAGATGAACCGTGCGGGGGAGTGGGACCCCTTCCGCTTGCTCTGCCAATCCTAGGCCAATTGACTCCTCTTGATCGAAGCGATCCTGCATCTTCGCGGCGTTCGAAGGCGGTAGGATTCTCGTTGTCCATTTGCTCCGTACTCCTATCGCTAGCATCGAACATTGGTCCAAAAACCGATTCTTGATTGTCGACACTGGGCACAGCCACGGCGGATTCCTCAGGTGCATCACCTTCTTGGTAACCAGCTAGTGCATCCAAGCTTGGTGGAGGCCTTTCTTCAACACCGAGGCTCGCGCTACGCGTGCTAAAAGGGGCAAGGTCGTCGTCGTAGTATGCAGTAGTCCTTGGTCGATGTGCAGCAGAACTTGACCGGCGGTAGCTAGGATGGAACGGGCGTGGGGAATTGGGGATGTCAATAGCCCCAGTCCCAGGGTCTCGGGGATTCGTAGACTCTGGTTCGATATCTGTAGTACTAGGCCGTAAGCGCCGATGGCTGCCTTGACTTTGCTCCCTCTGAGAATACTCGATGGTGCTTTCGGCGCTCAGCCTTGAGGGTATCGTAGGTGTATGGGGCGTGTGTGGTGAGATTGGCTTCCCAGGCGAGGATGCAGGAGACATTGAGGTCCCAGCTACCATTGGTGGCACGCTTGATAACTGCCGGCTCGACGAACTAGATGAACGATTTAGATACAACGAAGAATGCATTGAGTTCGACAAAGCGTCATTCGAGTCTTTCATGCGTTGGAATTTGTTCAGAGCGGCACTCGTCCGTTTGGTGGAAGCTTCGCTCGCGGCTTGGTCATTCGAAGTCCTGAAGCTCTTCAAGTCCTTTTTCTGGTCCAGCATCTTTAAGAAGTCGGAAATGTTATCATCATCCGTTTGAAGTGAACCGGAACTTGCTCCTCCAACTTCTGCGAGGACGCCAGATCCTGGCTGAGCAATAGAAGAGTTGATACTTGCTTTCCCACTGCTAGTATCATCTTCCGTTCTACTACTGCCTCCTGTCGAGAGTTTGGATTTCCTGTGCCCAAAGCTACTGCTAATCCTTGTTGGTGGGGCGGGCTTGGGTGAACCAGACATCGACGAAGGCACGGCTTGCTCTCCTTGAATGGGGGAGCCTCGTGAGGGTATTGAGCCGTATGGACTAAGAGAAGGGTTTCGCGCCTCATTCAACGCGGCCAATGGTGAACCCTTGCCTAATGAGCCGCGTGCTGAAGCCATCATCTGCTCAGCCTGGGAAGGCGAAGCAGAGAGTGAAGGGCTTTTGAACGGCATGAAAGAGACAGAAGGTCTTCTTCCAACACCAGAAGCTCCATCAGCAGAACGCAGAGACGACCGGGATCCCTGTGCAGAACGAGTGTTCGGTGGTGCCCTTTTGGGCATTGTATCCTCGGGTGACTCAGATCCCGCTACTCGAGCCGCCCGAAGTGCTGATAGAGGACTCGTGCCTGCTGGCGGACCAACTTGATGAAATGTTGACATGCTGCCATATGCCTGGCCTTGGTCTGAAGGCACAGGATCTCCTCGTCTACTGGATGGTAATGAGCCAACCTCTGTTGTACCGCGAGCAGTAATTCCTCGCCCTTGCTGTTTCTCAGTTTGCGTCCGCCCCAGGGATGGCTGAAAGTAGTCTTCATCCATGCCCATGAATCTGGAACTGAGGAAGGCCTCTGAATCATCGACGCGGAAATCGCAATGATATCGATAAGTGACCCGAACAGAGAGAGGTCCCGCAGGGCAATCTACAGCTTCAAAATCAAAAGTCTCGACAACATCGTCCTTACTGTCAAACAGCGGTATAGATAACGAATCACGTTTGTGAGCTTCATCCGCCTGCGAAGCTGCCGTGATGCGGTATTTTAGTTTCGGCGTTTTGGGCGATGATCGTTCTTTGAACCACCGCTTTCCAAATTTCCACGCCGGTAGAAGTCTTAAATACGCATATAGTGACCTGAAAAAAACAATTCCATCCTTGTAGCTATGAGGTAGGATATTTCTGAGCTTATGTGGAGGTGGAATCTCTCCTGAGGATTCTCCAAGCTGTATGACCCATCGCTCAACGACCACTTCCGGCCTTGATGGCTGACATTTTCCACGTATAGAAACTGTGGGTGACTTGTTCAGTGCTTCTTCAACGTCCCATCGCCGTCCTAGATCATCGACTATTACGAGGCTCTGGTTGTTCGTGAGGTCTTGCGTATCGAGGAAGGTCTCGACAATCATTGGCGGGGGCCTCCTATCGACAACATCGCAGCTTTTCCACATACGCACATCGTCTCGTGTGATGTCAGTCTCGTCTATCTCAATGTTGAACTATAAGGGCAGAATGTTAGTTTGAGGCTTAGTGGAGTCCTTCTGCCTTCACCATAGGGAGGCAACTAACCCATCTGTTGACCCTTTTTGTGCTTGAGTCCTTAGCATATGATGGCGGTAGGGATATTCTAGCATGGAGGATAGTCAAGGCAGCTTTCGTGAAGTAATTCTAACGCCTGTCTCAGATCCTGTCTGCCAATAGTCGATGGGTAATATCCACACACCTGAACAACCTGATTCAATTTGAATAACGATGATTTGCCATCACTAGTATTCTCCTCGCCACGCAGAATACCCTCCGAACCTTCTCCTGCTCTGTTTGCTTGTTCGCTCAACGTACTTCTGTCTGATCCTGCTCTTGATCCTCCGGTCTCTCCTTCTCTGGGGTTGTTGGTCCGTGTGGGGTTTGTACGTGGTGAATTGGCTGGGGACGCCGAAACTGGCGATGGTCGAGGGTGCTGATGCATGTTGAAGGTTGTGCTCGGTTCAACTCTGTGTATAGCGGTTGGGAGCGCCTACCGTGAAAAATGGGGGCAGAGAATGTCAATTGATGATGCTGTGAGGGGGTAAACAATTTCAATCGATCCGTCGTCAAAGATTAGATAATTTTTCCATACTCCATGTTGTTACATTGTAACGACAGAGGTGTGATAGTCTCCTCGGGTCGCAGCGTCTCGCCAGGTGTACGTGGTGAAGTGAGAGGGTGCATTGAGTGGGGAAAGGGAAGCCTGAATATTTAGGGCTCCATTGTAGTTGCGCAGTCAGGCGGGATTCGCGGGCCCACTATGGCTCTAGGACGTGGGCTTGTGATGCTGATGCCTGCGGAACGCTTAGAGGACGATCTCTATACAAGGCTGGCTCTGGCGGCTGAGTTGGACTTTTTGTCTCCCTTCAGAATGGATCCAGGCCAAAATTAAGGTGCCAATTCGGTTCTCATCCGCTCACGCTGGCTATATTGCGCCTGCTTGATCGTTTGATGACTCGCCAGGAAGAGTCATATAGCTAGCTCGACGTGCAGGGTTCCTTTTAGTATCCTTGCCCCCGACGCGAAGCTGAACACTGCCTTCCTACTTAAGATAGAATGTAACAATCTGGTCCTCAGAGCTAGTCACACTCTGGTGGGAGGTTGTTAGAATGTCCACGAGAGGTGCTTGCACATGACCGGTGCTTGGTGAGAGCTCGACCCCAGCCGAATTCGGACTAGGGTTCGCCCTACAAGATAACGATAAGAAAGCCCTGATCAGCTCATTCCGATGGACGCTCCGGATAACAGGTGGGCAATATTTCGGATGTATAACGTGATGTCGGTTCGATGATCAGACAGGCTCTTACGGTCTATGGAGGCTGATCATAGCATCGGAAGCAAACTCTATATTTGTCCTCTTCTTTCCCCCACTGCTCGCCTCAAGCTGGCAAAATACTCTCCGTTCGCCTATTCTGGTCTGTAATACACAAATTCAACGCTTGCCTCCTCTATACCTCCCCTGAATAGGGACCCAATCCGGTCGAGATGCTTTATAATTCTGCCATTTCGATCTTTATCTATCTGAGAAGCCAGATGTGCCAGCATCGTGGTCCGCTGTGCGACTTCGGTTCCCAGTTGCCGTTCACATTGCCTCAAGTCTGCTTCTATGTCCTGCTCAGATATCTCATAAATGAGCTTTCCAGGTAGCATTATTCGCTCGCAAGCAATGTAGAGAATTACACCATACTCAGGAGTGTGGACCGGAAATAGTAGTCGAAGGCGGAATGCCGTTGATTGGCAGTACGCTGATCATGTGACTAACCCCACCAATAGCTCCACCGGGGTGCTGTTTTTCAACTCCAGTCAGTATTCATGCTTTTTCGCCAGATATGAGCATAGTGGAAAACAAAGACATTTCATGAACAGGAACAACACTATCGCTGACAGTCGAGCGAGAAGATCTTGGGAGGGGGGAGTCTTACATTGCCTTGAAAGACTATTGAAGGGTTAGGATGCAGGCGGCGTGCTACAGCGATTGCAAGAGCATCTGTGAGAGCCAAAGCAACCGTTGTTGACGTTGTGGGAGCAGCAACGCCAAAAGTCTGAACTTCCGAGACTGGAATTGGTGCTGGAAGAAGGATCGAATGACTACCCGGCCTGGCATCGAGCAGCGTACATGTGGAAGGATGAGTGTGTGAAGTGACCGCTATAAGTGGCAATCCCCGGGGTAGGTACGGTAGCATTGCAAAAATCTCAGCAGTCTTTCCAGAAAAACTGATGATGAGCATGGTATCGTTCTGCCTTGTGTATTAGGCAACGTAACAGCTCAATGCCAAGCGGCACTTACATCTCCAATTATGCCAAGATCTCCGTGCAGAGCTTCCGTTGGGTGGAGAAAGACGCTTTTGATACCAAAACTGTTCATTGTTGCAACGACTTTTTTGCCGATTTTTCCACTCTTTCCAACGCCGCTGACGACAATCTTTCCACCACAGCTGACAGACTTGGAAATAACATTGACTGCATTATTGAGACCCTCTTGAGCGACATTGTCAGTCTCATATAAGTCTTCAAGAGCCGTCAAAGCATCTCGTTCTGTCCTAATCACGTGCAACGCTGCGGCCAAGGCGCCTGTGTTGTTAGGTTCTTCAAGTGGCGTTCCAGCATCTGACATTTCCGTTGATGAACTGGATGAGGTAGGCGTCAAAGGCCTCTGGAACAGTGTGGTTGAAGTCATGATGAGTATTTGTTCGTCGAAATTCGACGTTCTCGTGCGGGGCTTTGTATTATCCAGGTAAGTGACGGCGTTCTGCGGATGGTACTCAACACCGTATTGTGAATGTATATGGTGAGTTGCGGTCAGACAAGCTGTCACTCAAAGGCGGCAAATGGTTTGGAGTTAATGTGAATCCCGGTGAAGAGGCACACTAGAGCACGTTGGAGTACGATACACCAGGAACAAGGCTAGGTAGGCCCTGCATCACGTGAAGGTGTGGGGATCAGACCCTGGAATATATATGTTTCAGAGCGACACAATGGCTATCTATGCTCTTGAACAGATTAGCAGATATATGCATGAACGATGAGACTAAGAAGAGCGAAGTCTCAGGCAGCAGCGGTGGGAAAGTGGTTGGCGGGCAGGGCACGCCATTGCAATAGCATTACTCAGAGATAAAGGGTCCAGACGGCCGTTGTTGTCAGCAAGCCGTTTGCACAACACGGTCACTAAGCCGCATTGATCCGATGCACATGTCATCGATTCTTGCGGTCCATCCGAATCGCAAGCTATTATCAAGTCGATTCGGAGATCTGAAGTCTCTTGCGCCGCCTCTTGTGTGATGGTGTGATGGTGTGAGTGAAAATTTGCAGCTTGCGGGTTCCAGACCTGTTGGCTGGCCCACGTTCCGTCCTTCCCTAAACTTCCCGAAAGATGAGCTTGGCATTGTTTGCCGCGCTTCCCTCGATCCGCATCTCTAATGCTTCATTAGTGTACTTAAGGTACCTTAAGTACTGTATATTAGATTACCTACTCCTCATCCTTCCTCTGATTAGTATATGTCCATTAATGCCGTTCCAACAGGTGCCAAATTGTCGCAATTTCCTCTTTCCGATCTGTATACTGATTGACTTCATGCCGTTGGTGGCTAATGCTGGAGCCCTGCCGGAAAGTATGCTCACGTACTTAAGGTCAATACCTTAGGTAGGTACCTTAAGCTGCTGAACGGACGGCGTCGGTGCCACTTCGGCATCATCTCCCCTGTATAATTAGGAACAGCGCAATTACACTGCCGCATGGTCATCGCAGCTACTACCTCTTAGAAGCTCTCTCTCTCCTCACCTTATCGTCAAAATCTAGCATTGTCTACTTCGCTGGATGGTGCTGACGTCGCAATATGACTCCGTGGCAGATTGGCGAGAGCTGTATGCCGGCATTCTGGGGTCGGACATCTCGAACTGTGTTCGACCGCAACCGTTTGAATCGCCGTTGTGAGCGCCGTGCATGTCTCTCCTAAGCTCGTATTACCCTTCTGTTCCGATCAGGTCTTCATCAGGCCTGTGTCCACTGTTGAATCCAATGTCCGGCCTTGGTAAAACTCAACGTTTAGCTGTCCCAGTATCCTCTATGATACAATGGCTTATACTGAATCGTCCTGGAAAGAGACCCCATCACCGCTGTGCCACAATAATGCAAGGTCAGATCGCCGCGAGGCTGTGTTTGCGCAGACCGAGTGAACAAAACCTATCGTCCGACGCGTACATGCTGAACGCGCATGGTCAATAAGCTTCACGTCCTTGGTCCATAGCCTCGCCTGGATTGACGTCTGAGTCAATTTCCAGAGCCCGGAGGCTATGGGGATGTTTTACGGGTACTCAATTGTGGTGGAATAGGCGATTCATCTTTCCGATTCGAGGATTCCATCTCTCTTTTTCGCCAGGTATAATAATCTGATTTTTCACTGGTCAATTTGGCGTAACACTAATAATGTAGAGAATGCCAGGAAATGTACCTACCTTCGAGGCACGTTCCACATTGGACGACGGTCGCGCCAAGCATGACGACTGCAAGTAATTGACCGAATCCCCATTTTTGCTCGAGAGAAGGGTTATCCAATAGACTCTGATTCGAGATACGGAGCGATATAGCCATATAGACGTGTAATATAAACTGTAACAAGCCCATAACTATGACTGTCTTCTGGGCGTTGTCTCGCAAACTTGGCAATCTGCTCTCGATTGTCGCTGCAGAAAGCAAGGCAAAACAATAGAATGAGGTTATGCCAAGATATATTTGATCTCCCACGGGGTGCAAGCCACCTGGTATCGCGATCCTAGAAGTGCTATAGCACTGGCCTGGGGTCGAATCGTCCCAATCATTCAGACGGACACCGAACATGACAACGAATGCAAGGTAAAGCAACAGGAATATAGCTATAGAGCAATACCGCACTCGCTGGCCTTCAAGACGAGAACTATAAGCACAACTGATGGCGGCGAAGTTCGAGACGCTTCAACGTCATGGTGTTAATTCGTTTGACAAGATGCCACCAGGAAATATACACTTACGCTGTGAGGTTGATGGTGTCGTAGGCGCTTAGTGACCCGGTTAGTGATGGTACTAAAGCTATGCAGGCGGAATTGAAAGCTGGATATCTGTATCAAATTGACTCACATATGAAGATGATACATGGAGAGCGATGCTGATCGGGCTATCGCAGTTATTGTCAAGGCAATACCTGGGAGCAAAAGAGGGCAAAATCAGCAGAAAGCTCATCCTGCACCTTTTCGAGTAAGGCGTATACCAGTCATCGTCTGAGCATCGCTGCAGGCTATCAACACCTGGCATATCAGGACCTGTTTCCTTGCGAATCTAACAGCCTCCTGGGAGGTTGGGTCTATCTTTGCTTCAGGATTTACTGGCACGGCCTCATCCCCCGTACCAAAGACATGCTTGATTTCATCCCGGACCTCATTTGCAATGGTCGCATACTGCTTGGTGAGAGAGCTCAAATCTTTCCATGGCGCAAACGACCGTGTGCTAAGAGAGATCATGTCCATGAGATGTTGTGCTTGAAGGGCAGCAGCGTTTGCGAGTTTTGTTGACGCTGGTAGGCTGGTGTCGCGCAGCACATGATTTACATCGCGGGCTAACTGGGTTGTCAGAGCCAATTGGGTTGCCAAAGGAGTCGCTCCGCGCGGTAGGAGATCCCGAAGATCTGGTGTTTCAATGAATTTGGCTGTAATCGAGAGTGCAAGTGATATAAGAGCTTGTACTGCGAACGCAAGGATGATCTGATCATGAATTTCAAATCGGACTCAACGGGCAAATATGCAGCAGAGGACTCACTCCAATGCCAGCAATGTCTGCATTGGCGGCACTAATGGCTGTGCAAGTCATGATTGGGTAAGTAAGGAGGACTTAATATTTACGCGCAGTACTCTTCATCCCTGAAAGTATATTATGATCGCACCTTGGCTTTCGGTTGAAAGAAAAATGCAACCTGTGTATATAGTAGTTTCACACTGATGAGGAACGGTGGAGCTGAAGATGAGAGTAGGAGGAGAGCTAGAACTAGGACTACCTCACTCTAGCACCGGCACTAGAATGACATTAAAAAGCTCTCGTGAGAATAGATACTTCATTGGTAGTTCTACACCTCTTGACAGGTCTGCACAATATGCACGCACAGTACGCACACTGCTGACCTGTGGCTGGTTATAGTAACTTGAAATAAGGACGGGATGGAGTTGGAACAGTGGCTATGCAACGGGTAGCTCACACAAATGATCATCCTCTTTGCGAGCTGACGAGAGCCGTGACATAAAACGCCCCTCCCCTCCCTAGGACTCTTGAAAATGTCTTTTTTGTGGTCTATTGATACAGTTCCTCTGCGCTATTAGTCTTTGAAAACATCAGTGTATTCCTAAGTCTGCTTCATATATCTCCTTCAAACCCCTCCCTATCCACCACTCTCGCTGTCACAGGTTGTGCCACAACAGGTCAAGAAACCATTATCATTTGGTTCCCACCGCTTTTAGACATCAAAATGGATCCCACCAAGCAGCCCTTCTCGACCTACGAACCTCCCTCCTACGCTCCACCCCCCTACACCTCCCCCCAAGTCTGGGGTTCCACTCCACCCCGCCCCTCCGAAAAACCCCCTCCCACTTCAAACAACCTCACCCACGCACCCACCACCACCTCCCACCCCACCCAACCTCCCCCCTCCCCACCCCTCCTCCTCCACATCTACTCTACCTCCCTCCTCTCCTCCAACCTCACCATCCTCGCCCCCGACAAAACAACCACAGCCTACACCATCCACGCCAACTCCGCCTCCCTCTTCTCCTCCAAACCCCACATGAAAATCTACCGCGGCGCCGCTACCCGCCACCCCACCACTCCCCCAATCGGCACCGCAACTTTCCACTCCACCACCCGCTCCATAGACCTCACCCTCGGACAACACGGCCGTCCCGTCACTTTATCCCACCACGGCCTCTTCACATCTAAATACGAATTTCCCAGCTCAATAGGCGTGTTGCGTTGGAAATCCGCTGGCGGGTTTGGAGGTAATTTGGTTTGTGAGACTGTGGTGGGGGGGCAGTGGGTTGCGAGGTTTGAGGCCACGTCGTTTGCGGTGGAGAAGAGGGGGAAGTTTGAGATTGGGGGGTCGGGGTTGGGGGAGGAGGGGGTGGATGAGATTGTTGTTAGTGGGTTGGCGGTTGTGGAGCAGGTGAGGAGGCAGGGGGCGGGGGCGGGAGCTGCGGCGGGAGCGTGTTGAAGTCTCTTTTTGGGGTGATGGGGGGGGAGTTCTTTTCTTTCGGGAGGTTCTGGGTGTTGTATTATGAACCTCGGATTGGACTTTTGGGTGGATTCCTTGTTACTCGTCTATGACCTGGCTGAATGCAAGTATTATATAAACCTAGCGATGGACCCTAGTGTCTTCCGCATCAGGATCGGACGATCAGTCATTTAACAAGTTGCTTGGTGCGACAGCACAGTAACGTATGTAGAGTAAAAGATGATTGATCTATCTAGACAGTATCGATATCATGATCTACTTCTAGACCGATCCTTTCTGGAGGCGGCGGATGTTCTATCGAACTCAATGGAGTAATAAGCAGGGATGCCTGTCATCTATGAATCTTGGGAGATATGATAGAATTTGTCTACGGCAAATAATCAAAGCGAACGCAGATGCTGAGAATACGCAATCCCGAGATCTGCCATTGTCTCGCGTGCAAGCCCTTCCTTGAGGACATTCAGATAGCCTCCCGCGATCCCCGCTTCCCAATCAAAAGGCTCCGCAACCTTCACACCAGCCATGTCTCCACTGGTGGCATCCGCGCTTCCAGCATCGTCGCCCGGTTTCCCGTCATTAGCCGTTTTGCTTTTACTCACGGCTGCATCAGCGAGATGCTCTAAGCCGCCGCGACCAGTATCATGTTCAGGACCTTGAGGTCCCCGCTGCTCGATCCTTTTAGTGATGAAGGCACTGATGACTTTGTCCCATGCCGTCGCGTCAGCCTGAGCAGATTCTAGAGAACGAAGTTGGCCAGAGGAGACACAGCTCCGCAGCTCGTGTAATGCTACGATAGATTCGCGATGGCCCATTCTTTCCACACACTCCACAAGAGTGATCGCGGCGAGCGCAGCCCAGTGATGGGTTAGTGGAGAGACGGCTTCGGTATCGTTACGGCGGAGCAAAGAAGCAATCTCAACTGCACCCTTAACGACTCTGCTGGCGTGTGAGATGTTACGTTCGAGGTACCTATCCGCAAGAAGTTGCACATGTAAGTATGCCAGGCGAAGATGATGCAATGTAGGAAAGGCCTCTACGACCAAGCTAAATGTGTTCAAAGTCCGTCTCATCATACGAGTGATATCGTTGCTTTGGGGCGTATCTACTTCAGACTCGGAATACATCCATCCACTTGTCAGATCGCCCAATATCATAGATAGCTCTGGTGTATCTGTTCAGTCATCGTATGAGTCAAGAGGGGGATAGGAAACACTTACGAGCAAGCTGGTAAGCCGAAGTTCCTAAAATAGCTTCATCAGATCGCGTTAAGTGGACGGCTTCTTCTGGAATGCCAGACATTCCTGCAGTGCCGGCAGCTTGCCAGCGGTCAAGGATGGTCAAGACGAGCCAAAGACGGCGACTGGTGCCGGTCAGAGAATTGACATCGTTATCGTCAATATGGAGGGTTCGTGACTGGTGTAGCCGAAGGGAAGTAGCAAATTGGACCGCTGTGGCAATCGTGGCACCATGCTGTGGGGGCAACGGGCCAGCGTTCTCGCTGGCTAAGACAAAGAAGATCAAAATCTGGAGACCGTAGAGATTGGAAATCAAAGAGCGGTCCGATCGCTCCTCCTCCAGTCGTAAAGTCCCAAGAAGCGCGATACTACTGTCTAGAGGATGGAAGGAGGCGGAAGTGCACGAGCAAATAGCAGCATCGAGGGCAGCAAATAGGGCATCGCCGATTTTAATGGGTACTGTATGATGATGCAGATCTTGCTCAACACGCTGCCTCGAACTTGGAAGTACGGGGAGGTGTGGATGAATCATTTCATAGTAGCTGTGAAAGGATTAGCCATGACAGGCCTCACGAAACTTTAACACCTACATGTTTAAGTTCCTTTTATTCTCAGGTATATGAAGCCACATTTTGCGTGGTTGCTGAGGGGCGTTGATAGGCAGATGACTGGTGTGTACTGGAGAGTGGATGTGAAGATCAGACTGCACAGTTTTGTGAGCTTGGGCTTCACGCGGCAAGGCGTCCGGCATTGCATTTCGTTGTTGTGTGGCGTAATCCTGTGGCTGATATTGGTTGTTATTGTAACCAGGTGGACCATCAACGAGATCATAAGTTCTCTTGCGAGAACCATAGTCATTTGGTGATGGTTGGGGGTATCCGCCCGGCTGCTCTTGTATTATAGGAGCATATTGCATTTCTGGAGGTGTAGCTCCAGGGATATACCCTCTGTTGTACTCCAGCAGGTTGACCCGCTCTGCCAACTCCTTTATATACCTAATCACCCATTACAATTGTATCCGCTGCAGGGGTTTGGAATGTACGTGCCCTTTGCTTGGTCCCCGCTTCTGCGGTGCTCTGCTGAAATCGCACACTCCACCTGAGCGCCGACAAGCTGAGCATTGGGTTCCGGGTGTCTCAGACTCCGCATCGCAACGTATCTACAAAGATTAACATTACTGATCGAAGTAGCCGAATGCGCTTTCTGCTTTTGTCGCACCAGATGCTGTACAACGTACCTTCTTTCTTCTGCACTCATCACATGCTCTTGACACTTTCGATCTCTTTCTTGAGCTGGTATCCGGATTAGTTCCATCCTGACTCTGATCCACGTCAAGTCCTCGTTGTGCAAGCTGCTGCGGTGTAGACGGTTGGTGCTGTCTCATATTTTGTCCATTGTGGTTTACTTGTCCGAAGTCACGCGTCTCCCCGCCGCCTCCATGCATTGGTGCTGCAGCTGGAGGAGGAATATGCGAGTGTTCGGCTATGGGCATATGGTGCTGGTTTGTGCTGTAGAATGGGTGCACCTCTTCCTGCGCTGCAGTAGGTGACGGATAATTTGTAGGTTGGCTCATCCTGGCTGGGTTCTAATCATAAAATCAAATAGACCCGAGTAGCTGGGTGTAATGCTTCGGGATGAGACGATGAACGGTAGATGGACGTGTTCGTGCAAGTCGGAAGAAGGACCGGAGGTCGAAGGTAGGTTTGGGCTTAGCGCCATTGTGACGAAGCTAGATGAGTGGAAGCTCAGGAGGTTCATGTTTGTACGTGGCTCAAGATCAAGTGGGCTTGCTCTACAATAGAAAAGGAGCTTTTGGAATTGGATACTCTACATTGCGGCCTTGAAGACGAGCCACACCGGAGCTGGAGGCATGTTGTTCCTAGTGACGGCGTCGGAGTAACCTGACCCCTGACTTCAAAACGCGGAACCCCAACTTGCTAATAAGGATTTTCTACGGGGTGAGACGATATCAAGCTATGGGAAGTCCTCTGAGATGCGAGTTGAAGGTCAAATGCTTTTGTCTATGAGTGCAAGGGTCTGTTCATACTAGGATGAGCGCACTCATTACACAGTTGTACAACTGAAACTAATGACGGAGACCGAAGACTGGTGACGTCCGGCCCTATTGTCGGTATTATTCATTCCCACAGACAGCCTTCTGACTACACTACCCTCCATCTGCGCCTTGAAAAGCAGATAGAGTGACTTTCTTCCGCTTAGGACGTGTTGTGTGCCACATGAGCTTTACACACATGTCATGTCGCCCACGGGGAGGCACGTCAGCCCTTTTTTGAAAACCCTGCAGGTCCCCATGGCCTCATAGTTGCTTGACTGCCAGGCATGCATCGTCATCGTTTCTTTTTGTTGATTACTTCCGTAAAGCCGTCCTCATCAACCTTTGGTTGTAACTTTTCCCTGGACGCCTTAACCAACGGTGGCGCTTCTCCCATCTCGACGTCAGCGTCGTCGTCTTCCTCTAACTCGTCGCTATCCCAATCCGTTTCACCCTCATGCTCCCCTACTTCAACGTGCTTAAAATTGAACTTTCCACCGCCTCCATTTTGCTGCGTTTGCTGCCATTGCTGATACATGTCATCCACCATCGTAAAGTCTCCTTGTAATGTCAACTTCCGCAGCCCAACGACTTTAGCAGCGACCTCTTCGCCACTGCCATCTTCAACGTTGACATCGAACTCGTCGTTCATGACCTGGAGCATAAATTCCTCGACATATTCAACATCGGCATCTGGTGTATTGGCTATAAGATCAGATATAGCCCCAGCGAACCAATCACGCTTTTCCGAAGACTCCGGACCACCCCATAAATTCTGAACAGCAAGAGTAAGCGCCGGCCATGTAGAGAGAGTCAGGGCAATCGAGAGCTCGAATTTGCTCTGGATCTTTTCTGTCACGTTTCAGCATGGCGAAAAACGTGGGGTGCAGAGTGCGGATATACCAGCTGATGGTGGCAGAGCGACTCCGCCTTGCGGCTCTCTGGAAGGCTGCCCGCTGGACGCTGATAATGAAGCAGCCATAGCCGTCACTCGACATGTAACATCATCAATAGTGAAGAAACGCTTCAACTGTCCATAAGTATGTATTGCGGTGACGCTTTGCAAATTATTTGGCGGGAGATCGGCAAGTCGGCGTTTTGGATGACGATTGTGGACTCCGCAGCTATGCTCCCTTTACGATAGGCTAGGGACGAGATGTACGATATATAATATATTAGTACGCGGTTGCGGATTGATCGAAGCAAGTTACGCACATTCCTTTGCTAGCCAATGCCTGTGAAAGCTTCATGAGTGCTTCTGCGTCGTCGAATTTCGTCTTTGTTGTCTGCTACTGTGAGCATTTGGAGTTTCTCGAGCTACAGCTACCCCATTGTACATTTCGACTCTCCAAAAATTGTCACCCTTGGGATTACGAAGCTTAGCATCATGGTACTCAATACGATCACTGTCGGCACAGCTGTGACTCCAACAGTAATTGAGACCTACTTCTCCCATGTTCGTACCGAGCCACCTCCCAAAACCGGATCACATGCTCACGATGAACGCAGTACCTGAATAGAAAACCGCTTCGCGAAAAGCCCACAGCTCATATATCTTATCATGAGGGTGTTAATCTAATTCGCCAGTTCCTCCTATATGCCTCTCATCACACAGTGGAGGAGATCCAAGGATTTACCTCTCAATGGGTACCGAGTCCTCGTTGGGTCAAGGTGGATGAGATCAACATACCCGAAAAATCCATATCTGAGGCTGCGGAGGTGCTGATTTCCCAATTGGGTCATCGAGGCGTCGATAAGGTTGGGGGAGAGAAGTGGTGGCAATGGCGAAGAGACGGTAGTGTCCTGCAAGCCGAATGGATAGAGATGAGAAGAGATTACACACGGAGGAAGGCAAGTGGGCAAAAAGGCAAGAGAGTGATGTTGTATGTCCATGGCGGAGCCTACTTCTTCGGCAGTGTCGATGAGCACCGGTATCAATTGCAAAGGCATGCGCGGAAATTGGAGGCAAGGGTTCTTGCTCGGTAAGATAATCGACCTAGAAAGCACCAATCATACCTTTTCTCTGACCGCTTATAGTGAGTGTACTCTCCATGGAACAACGGTTCAAATAGACTAACATTGTCCAGCGCGTTACCGATTAGCCCCTCAATTCCCTTTCCCATGTGGCCTTCTTGACTGTTTGGCCGCGTATCTATATCTTTTGACCGTCCAGAATTCTTCGGAAATAATCTTGGCCGGGGACTCAGCTGGAGGAGGGATGATTGTGAGGTGGGTCAGATACAGAAATCGTAAAGGCATGCTGACATTCCTCGAGCATACTTGTAATACTCCGTGACCGTGGCCTTCCACTTCCGGCCGGCGCAATCCTAATTTCTCCGTGGGTTGATTTGACCCATTCGTTTCCAAGCGTCGCAGGCGACGCCTCCAATGATTACATCCCGGCGCAGGGCTTCCACCACCGGCCTTCGGCCTCTTGGCCACCTCCCAACAGCGACGATATGGAACAGATAGCCATGCATGCTGTTGAACAAATTGCGGGCGAAGCTCTACCGCGAAAGTCCAGCCAAGCCCAGAGACGAGAAGCCAGAGAAGAGGCAATACAGGGTTTCTCTGTAGATCACACACCAACTAATCTGCATCCGAGGGAGAACGCTGACAATCCTTTTGGAACGGATGGTGCTGGCGAACGGCCAGGTAATACTATTCCTGGTCCCGGGCACGACCTCTCTATAATGTTGAAAGGAAACTTCATTGAGATCAAAGACCAAATTCAAATGTATACGACTAATCAACTAATATCGCACCCCCTAGTATCTCCTGTACTGCAGCCATCATTAGGAGGATTGCCGCCTCTGCTTATCATGACAGGCGGAGGGGAAGTACTTCGAGACGAGCAGATTTACCTCGCTCACAAAGCTGCAAACCCGGCAAAGTATCCTCCAGGCGAAGCGTACCTCGATGAGTATCCGGAAGCAAGGGACATGATTGCTAAATGGGAGCCGACGAATGTGCAGCTGCAGGTCTGGGACGACCTGTGTCATGTTGCACCGACACTCAGCTTCACCAGACCTGCAAAATTCATGTACCGCTCCATAGCTCAATTTGGTGCTTGGGCACTTGCAAAAGCTCAGCACACTGAGATTGAGATCATGGATGATGATGAGCTGTCAGTCATATCGTCAGGATCGGGCAGTCAAAGTGATACAGACATGGAGAAACCCAAGCAAACCAAAAGCACCATGGAAAATGGCGTTGCTCATGGCGGTACTGTTGAGCAGAAGCACATTGGCAGAGCTGGTGATACCTTGCCATCGTTCAAGCATCATATGATCCGGCAGAGGGTCGACAGACATGGCAACATTTTCCACTTAGACCCTCCTTCGTCCCTACCAGCGTTACAGATATCGAGCAATGAGGTTGGCGTAATCAAGCCCGGCCCCGTCCAGAAGTGGATGGAGGCAAAGAAGCAATGGGATACCAAATACGCTCGAGAGAAGCGAAGAGTACAGAAACAGCGTGCTAAAGAGATGGCAAAAGGCTATCAGAGCTTTGGTAATGATGAAGTACCTCCGCCAACAGCTCTCGCTGGGCGAAGAGGTCTGAGCATGCCAAAGGAAGAAAAGAAGTCGAGGAGTTGGGGCATGAGCCTGTGGAGTTTGTGGGGGAGCTCTCATGATGAAGACACTGTAAGATACTACTGCCCAGCTTGAAGCGTTCATTTGCTAACGTATGACAGATCACACGCGAAGAAAAGGCAGATAAAGGACCCACCACAACCATTGGGACCGATACCGACGGCACTAATACCAGATTATCCAGTGATAAAAAGCAACAAGGACAAAATCGATCAAGATCGCGGCGACAAACAGTCACTGACGCCGGACAGACTAACAACAGAAATAATAATGCCAACGAGGAAGACACATCATCAACACAGAACGCCAACGAAAGCAACAAACGTCCAGATAACACCACATCACGCGATCACAACCATCTAGCCATTCCAACCATCACATCCGATCCCCCTTCACCGGAAGAAGAGTCCCAAAAAACCAACAACGTCTCCTTCAACCACTCAAGCCCCAACCGCCCCACAGCAGGCGGCGTAGCCTTCCCATTCAAACTAAGCTCCCACCTCGTCGAAAACGGTCGGAACGCCAGCACCGTCACGTTAGAGAGCCAGGCTGGCGTCGTATCGCCGCAAGGTGACGAGCCGGGAAAGCAGTTGCATGAGAGCATTGAGAATGAAGAACAGGATGTGCCGATAGTGGGAACAAGTGAGACGGATAAGGGGCTTGGTGGAGACGGGAAGCAGAATTCGGAGGGAGTGGGGAGCCACAATAACGCGGATGAAGATGTAGAAGGAGAAGGAGAAGGAGCTACGGAAGGCAGGAGAGGAACGCTGGAAGATGCAAAAGGCGTGCTTCATCACGGAATTGTTTCAACTGGTAGTGAAAATAAATCGTAACGGGATCACGGAAGGTAAATAGCCCCAGCAGCGTATGTAATCAGATTACGTTTACTTCTTATTTGGACCGTTAGTAGTATTTATTGTAATGGTAATTTTGGTTCTCGAGACGACCTACTGTTCAAGCGTTCCCGTGATCTGGACGTGGTTGGGGTTTGACATGCATAGGTACTATGGTTTGGTGGAATTGGCTTGAGTCGTTGCTGGAGGGAAAGCCAAGGGATGTTGGCGCGTCGGTGGATTGGTAGGTGTAGGGGTGAAAATTTGGGTTGCGAATTTCATGAGTTGGAAGCAATATTTAAGATACTTTATACTCAATCTTGCTTGTGATGTTGATGCAGGTCCAGCTTCAATGGTAGTCGATATGAGGATGTTGGAGTGAGATCGCATTAATCCAGCTCCATGACTGCTTATAAGTCTCAAATTAAATCTTCTATCTGATAATGAAATCCAACATCTCAAGCTTCATGCCAAAGCATGTTTCTGCTTCCCAGCTCACAAGTCGGACTGACTTTGGTGCTTCCAGTCTAATACACGCCTGCAAAAACACATCTCACTCTCCCACATAACGCCTGCCTTTTCATATTGACACAAAGTATCAATGCATTCTCAGTCCATCCAACAACCAGTTGATCGTGCTCCTTCCCCCTTAGATGTGAGGAACGAAGCTCGACCATTGAACGGATTGAAAAGCGCTCGCGGGTAGAGCCCGCAAGCTGATGAAGACTTCGACAATCATGTATATCCTAACAATAAAATAAACAAAAATTCCATAATATGTAATTCTATCGAATGCTTTGTAGAAGGCTTGCGCCATATTAGAATGATCCCAGACAACACTAAGGGAAAATAGACCGGCGTAAATCACACAATACAGGCTGCTTCCTCGCCACATCCAGAGCTCGATGGTTGATGCAAGCCTACTGTTCCACGATGCAAGGTGAACAGACCCGAAAATGATCAACGACAATACTGATAAAACAAGCATGCAGAGCTTGGTAGAAGTAGAATAGTCAATCCGTAAATCAAACTCTACAAATGCACGACCAGCCCAAACGAATTCAGTCCATTCAGCTATATCATCTTTATACGCTGAAGATGATAGTTCATCAATCGCCTCGTTCGAGCAAGCGATCATAATGGGTACGCTACAGTTCTGAGGTTTTTTCCACCAAAATGCATAAATGCCGACGGCGCAACAGATGTATGCACTAGTAGTGACCTCAAGGAGGGAAAGAGCTTTATGTTGGTATATTCTTGATATAGCTTGAGTCAAAACCCAAAGACCTTGAAAGCAGGCAAAGAACTTAGTTACTGAATCGGATTTCGCCAAGTCTTCAATATCGCTCTCCTTGATGCGTTTGAGCTCTTGGACCCATTCTTTGGAGTGCGACAGTGCATCTTTAATCTCTACGGCAGTATCTGATGCGGTAATATCATCCTTGAGTCCTGCAGGAGTATCTGATGCAGTAGTAGCATCTTTTATTCCTGCAGTAGGATTTGATGCGGTAATAGCCTTTTCGATATCCCCTATTCGAAGCTGATGACACCTGCCTGTCGGTGCTCTAAGGCAGAAGCCTCCCATGTCTAGAAAAAAGCCATACGCCAAGTTCGCCTCGATTGACAACTTCTCCAGCTTCTTCCCTGTTGCATAGGCTGAGATAATTTCTAATAAAGCAATACATAACATCAATTCTGGAGCTAACAACGCTAACAGCGATGCTCCTACCCTGCTCCTGACCACCTTTCTTCTGAAATTGTCAGGGCGGTCTATGTCGAAACATGGAACAGGAAGGTGGATGACAGTCCATATGGACAAAAAGATTGCCGTTAGACAACTCCATAGGATATCGATAGTTCCTCGGCCATAGTCAGCCGTTACAAAGCCACGCACCAGAGTCGAGTCGGTCAAGTTCTGGATTTCGAGGGTGGATACCATCGTGTGAGAGGTTGCGAACGGCCGAAACCTTATATGGCCGATCCAGAAACCGGATAAGCTGGGTCCAAAATTCCGTACTTTTCGCTCTGGCGAATTTGCAGCGAGGTACGGAGCCGCAGGTTCGTCTCGAATGATAGGATCGTAATAGAGTAGTCTTTCAAAGACAACCGATTGGCTTCCTTATGGTTTCTTCTTCAAAGTCGGGATTTTTACTGTGAAAAAAACTCCACCTCACTGGACATCTGCAAGGGAACTGATACGCTAGGGATCCTAAAGGCTGGCACTTTCGGTTTAAGTCAGGCACATGCGTGTAACGATTGATTGGTGGCGGTCATAAACGTATCTGATAAAGTTGATATAAACGATATGATCAAGAATTGTCAACTTGGCAGATCAGGTTGATGAAGGATTTGATGCAAAAAGGGAGGGGGCTGAGAATATGAGCAAAGGTATCGGGGCTGCGACAGCAAGGCAGCCGCCAAGCCAGGCAGCCCACGGACAGTGGGTGCATGGACTGCGCCACCACCAGCTTTCATCCGAGGATATGCAGCAACAAATCATAAGGATGATGCAGAGGCCAATGAAGTCAAGGGCGAGGGAAAGGCTGGGGGATGGGATTGGAGGAGAACGAATTGGTTTTTGAACATGTGGATAAGGTTTGACATTGGTTGGTTCAAGTAAGGTGGTAGGTAGCCGCGGGCAGGAGCGATAGGTCTCATCAGCAAGTGTAGCTTGACCAATATGAGCACCATTCACCTACAACTAACGTCTCTTCTCCCACTTAGATCCACTCTTGGCCTGTCACCCGCTTGCGCCAATGGATGAATGCGATACCAAGATGATTGACAGGGTACGAAAATGTAGAAATAAGATTAGAATGTAAATAGTAGGGATACCAACCGTGCATTGCTGAGGAGGTGGCATGGTTATATGTACTGCGTCGGTTCTATATAAGATGAGTTTCAGTAGCATTCGAGCAGCAACCTAGAGCAGCTCAGACAATGTACCCAGCGCCACGCGAAAACGCCTAGACGGTATACCCCTGCTTAACGCCAGAAAGAGTCCACACATGCTTTACTCCCAGTCCTCTTCCTCCTCTTCTTCATTACCCTTGCCCTTTGTTTCTTTCGGACTGCCAGGCGCCCTGCTAGTAGCCCCACTGACAAGGTCATAGCTGGCATCACTGCCTTCTTCCGAGCGACGTGATTCCGTAGGCTTGAGTGATGGTGCTTCGGGCTTCGTCTCGCTGGGTTTGTGTATGGTTGTAGATGAGGATTGGGAGGCTGTTGGAATGTCAGTATCTTTAAGGGTGGCCATTGATAGCGGGCGTTGATGTGGGGTAGAAGCTTCCTCGTCCTCGGAGTCGTCGTCCCAGCTGATGTTTTCGGCAGGATCATTAGCAGCTCCTGAATGCTGTCAGCGGGTGTGTAGCCGTGTTCGAATGCTAGGGTTAACCCACCTTTGAGCATTTCTCGTCTTCGCTGTTCTTCCGTCTCCACGACCATCCGCAAAAAGTAATATCGCGTCCAGAAGACTGGGTATTGCACCTTCTCCGGCACTAGCTTCTCCATTGTCCTTCGTAGTTCCTCATACTTTTCCAGATCCTTCGCTATAGCATCGGTCTTCTTCTCAACGTCGAAATCATCTTTCCACTTCTCATATTCGGGGCTTATGGGATCTTTCGTGAAGCTCTCGAGAGAGGCATGTATAGCATGGAGTTGAGCGTCAAAGCGAGTTGTGTGAATAACTCGTTTACCATCCTGGTCTTTGCTCTCAAAGAGGATCTTTCGAGAGCCATCCTTGTTCGTCTCATCGGTAGGGGGCGCAATTGTAACTGCGTCGCGAAGGAAGTTGCTAATATTCGCGCCAAACTTGAAGATTGCTGCATCAGCAGCCTCCTCAGCTTTCTCCAGATCCTTCAGACGCTTGGCAGCTTCTATCCGGAAGCGTGAAATAACACCTTCTGACTCTCGTAGGGCTTCACTCTCTGAGCGCTCCTTCGTCTGGTCCTTGGCCTGGTCCTTGGCCTGGTCCTTGGCCTGATCCTTGGCCTGGTCCTTGGCCTGATCCTTGGCCTGGTCCTGAGGGTGGGCCTTACTCTCGCTATCTTCCTCCGTCTCGTCGTCCCACGCGCCTGCATGGGGCGTAGATTGTGAACCTTGTCCTTGAGACAAAGACCTTGCACGATTCACAAGAGTCGTTCTCAGGTCCGTAAAGCCCTTGAGAGCTTCCCCACCCGCAACACTTCCTTGCTGCCTGGCCCCCTCATAGTATGTTTCGCCGTGTTTCTTGACATCGCTGAAGAAGCCCCCTAGCTTAGCACCCCATGGAGTCGCGGAAAAAGACTTGTAGGCCTCCTGGAACTCGGTATTTAGATTGCTTTGTTTCTGCTTCTCGCTGGCTTCTTTCCTGGCGATCTCATCGGGAGAAAGCACCTCCTCCTGAATATGATCGTAGGCTACATCCATGGCTCTGATGCAGGCAGGGCGGAGGGTCTGTAAAGCAGAGTTGATCTTCAGAAGCTGTACCTCCTCACGCCGGAAGAATAGCTTCTGGTACCAGAGCGTGGAAATTATAGGGTAGGATGCGATTGGATTAAAGGGAATGCTGTCATTGAAAGCGAGCGGCTGGGGTATTGCAATAGCGGTATTTAACGGAGTATTTTAGTAGGCTTGGCGATAGAAGAGGACAGAAATCTGCCCCCAGCTTAAGGTACTTTCGGTGTCGTTTTCAATAACGATCCTCGGGCCTCCCCCAAATTAGACCGCTAAGGTGATGCGCCCGGGCCGGGGTTGCCCTAAGAAACCAGGACTAGCGGGCCCGAGGCTCGTTATTAAAAACGAATTTCGAAAGTAGTCGAAGCTCGCTCGGGGGCTGCCGCTTTAGCGATGAGGCTAGGTGAACAGGGGTAATAAGATACCCCTCTCTAGTAATACAATACCCTATTTAGATAATAAATACTTTACCTTTCTTTTTGACTTACCAAAACTCTTTCATTTAAGTATCCAGGAGAATGATAAGGGTCAGTGCTCCAGCGCCGATGCCGGCTGATGTTATCACGTTCCTCGCGGTGCTGACGAGTAGTATTCGGTTGACCTAGAGTTGGAAACGGCTTGGAGAAGGCTAGAGGACCTAAACTTGGAGATAACGGGGGTGGAGGGGTGCGAACAATCTGTTGAGGGCATCGCAAGACAGTGAGCTGTGCATCTGGACTACGAGCGAGACTACACGTGTTTGGAGCTTGACTCGTGCTTTCCCAAACTGTCCCAACCAACATCGAGGCACCTTGCTCAGTATTTGAGCGCTGAAATTATTACATAGAATGAGAAGCACGGAAATTGAGCTTGGTTTCGTTGCTGATACGGAGGAAAGGCTCTGCGTAACTTTTCACTTTACGGATTCAAGCGTAAGGTACTTGATTAGCTTGCAAAAACTAGACATGCTTCGTAGCAGCATTAGCGCTGATGAAGGCATACACCATAATAAATGTCATTAAAGTTGTGGTCCTACATACATAATCACGACGGCCTCGAGACTTCCCTACCACTCTACCCTGTTGCTCATCTACTTTCCATTTGAGCCGATGAAGTTCAGGTCTATCGACAAAGTTAGCTTTTTAAAAAATGAGCTCGAGAGCATATCCAGTGAAGGAATCAGATCTCAATAGGGAGCCTTTTTGGGAAGGTCCAGCGCGGAAAACGTTGCAGTCGACGGGCTAACGCTCCGTTAGGGAGGACCGAGGACCCAATTGTCACTCAAGGTAAACCACGCTCTTCCCGTGGCCATGTTCTTGTCTTGAAGTATATACACGTAGTCCTTATTACCGAATCAAGCAGACATGCAACGTGATCATCAACATACTTGAGCTCTTGGACTGGTATGAGGTTTTGGAGATTCCCCAGGCCCTTATGATCGGTCCATGCCATCGAATCTTAAAGCTTCAGATCAATCTCGCAATTTCTGTCAAGTCATCATGATGATGGTATTCATATCATATTTCTGATAATCCTGTAGATACGTCTTCGAGTCGTTCTTCTGTTCTCGAAGCGTAGCCTCGCCATTGTGCTAAAATCCATGTGTATTGCTCCTTTAGTCGTGACTCTAATGCAGTCTAAATCTTGTCGAAAATATCTCTAAAGGTCCTGAATATGCGTTTGGGATCATCGGAGGAATTACGGGATAGCACTTTCTGTAAATAGTGGCATCCATGATTGGGTAATTGCGGTGCAATTGCCTTGTTCGTTCGAAAGTTAATGATCGGGCTGCAAGAAAGACCGGCTGATCTGCCAACAGCCAAGGGCGAGTGTGCGTGAAGACCAATGTTGCTCCTGATTGTACCTTGCTCAGAACAACGCTCCTACCCATCGATGTGATTTTGAAGCGTTCTTCAGCACCTGGACAACCGCTAGGGTAGGAGCCTGCCTATATCTCTCGTCCTGAGTCACTGAACTTCCTCCTTTCTTCATCTATCTGGCTTCATACCAATACCTACCCCAGCAGCATCCTTGCACAGCTTCTCCTGTGTGGAAAAATGTCCAGGCCGCCATCTTCATCATCTGTTTCACTGTCATTGCAGCTCTACCCATTCCAGCATCCAGCAACACCGTCATTCACCCCGAAAAGCCTGCTTCCCCTGCCATCAACCTCTTCCTATTCTCCTACATGAGGACTGGGCACAGCTCAGACATGAAGGCATGTGATAAAGGAATACCCTTGCAAGTCTATTGCTTAAGAACTCAGACTATGCTAATGCTGTACCCAAGTAGGCTGCCTCCGAAGAGAAGCCACCAGGCCGAGCAAAGACCGCATAGGAACTGTCATCATTGTTCTAAGGCATCGCCATCCTTTCCAGACCACAGACATTTGATGGAACCAGCATCGACATATTGATGTCGGCGGCTTCAAGCAAGATGCCCACGTCCAAAAGCTCAGTGATAACCTCCCCTATACCCTACATATTTGTTTTGTCACTTGCCCCTTTACAAGTTTTCTTTTGCGGTCAATACCGATGAAGCAATGATTGATACAGTCATCCTTATCTTCTTTATGCTGTGGTCGCATGATGAAGATAGTGCATGTCATGAGCCGAGAGACTAGAGGGTTGAAGATCGAGAGGGCTTTTATATTCCGCTTCAAGCCGAGAATCACCCCCGAACATCCGGGCATGCCGCCTCTCGGCCCCACAACTAATCGACCTCTCCGGGGGAATAGGCCTTAGAATCTAGAGGTGTTGGGGCTAGAGCTTATCTTTGGATAGGCTTAGTAGATACAGGGCAAGGTTTTTAAATATACTGAGCATACGGAGAAGGACACCAAAAGTCTTGATTTACGCCAAGCCAATATTGAAAAGCCTCCTAACTTAGTAGCAGTCCTCTGGAGGGTGCCGGGAACTTAGGGTTCTTTAGGGGGCTTTGAATTAATGTTTTAGTGGCTATCTGTAGGGGAGCTGGGCCCTAAAGCCCTTATTTGGAGGAAATCATAGGGCTTAGAGCCCGCTATCTTTTGCGCCCGAGCCGCAGTTGTTTAGACACCCCTTTTAGGGGGTTCTTGTAGGTAAAGTTAGCCCTGAAACTTAAGGGTGTTGGCCTTCGAACTTAGGGGTGAGGCCTCAAACAGGCTCGGCTCTAGCTGACTAAATACTGACTAATCTCAAGGCTCTACCCCAAGTACGATCTTCGGCCAAGGCGTGGATCACCCTTACAGTACCCTGCAATATGTCGATGTTATGACAAGAAGGCTCTTCTCGACATTCAGGCTTCTCCAACATGAGAATCCATTGGGCTTACCACGTTCAAGCGGCCCTCCCGAGCTTCCTCGGCGTCAACGAGGACTGCCCCAGCAACGCAACATTCGAGATGTACGCAAAGTGATAGCCGTCTCTTCAGCAAAAGGAGGAGTTGGGAAATCTACCATAGCAGTCAACCTTGCATTGGCATTCGCTCGACATGGCCATCGAAGTGGGGTTCTGGATACCGATATCTTTGGGCCTTCAATACCTACTTTGTTAAATCTCTCCGGAGAACCAAGGCTCTCAGCTAGTACGATGGAATTCATGGAGTGCGCCATTCTATATAGTCATGCTGATCGAACAATGACAGACAACCAACTCGTCCCACTCTCCAATTACGGTATCAAGTCGATGTCAATGGGTTACTTGATACCTGAGAATGCACCGGTCGTATGGCGTGGTCTCATGGTTATGAAAGCCCTTCAACAGCTCCTCCATGAAGTGGAATGGGGAGGTTTGGACATTCTAGTGCTGGATCTGCCGCCTGGGACTGGGGACACGCAATTGACTATCACGCAACAAGTCAAACTTGACGGATCGATCATCGTCTCTACCCCGCAAGACATTGCGCTCAAAGACGCTGTCAGGGGTGTCGCCATGTTCGAGAAAGTGGGAGTGCCAATAATAGGCATGGTGCAGAATATGTCTGTGTTTATATGTCCAGGTTGTGGGAAAAGCACTCATATTTTCGGCACAGAGGGAGTCAAGAAGACATGTGAGAGCCACGGCATTGAGTTATTAGGGGATATAGCTCTCGATTCTCAGATTTGTGATGATGCTGATAAAGGCAAGCCAACCGTGGTTGCGGAGCCAGAGAGCACGAGAGGACAGGCATTTCTGGGAATTGCAGATCGGATTGGGAGGAAAATAGATCTCTAGAACAATTCGAAGTAAAGCAATTAACAGCAAGGAAATTATAGGGTCATCTGACTAAGGATCAACCACAAAGATGGCTGGGACGTGCTGCCCTTGAGGGGAACGTAGGGTACAACACTCTTACTACAGCTGATAGGCAAAATGTGACACACCTACAAATGCCAACTAGACAGGCATTTAATCCAATGTCTCAATACCCTTTCTTAGCTCTTGCGCCTTATACGATGGCTAAAAGCGAGTGATCTCGAGATGAACGGGTGCTTGCGCGGGATTTAAGCAGCTGCTGCCAGTTCTTCCCAGGTGGGTACCCTGTACAATGCTCTTTCCCTGTTTGACTGTATCTAGCTCCAAGCTATATAATACTTACCCATGGTCGATTGAATAGACATCCTGGGATGAATATCCGGCTCAGCAGTCGATCTTTGCTTGGCCTATCTCTGAGAACTACGTTATAGAAGTCGAAATACCCCTCTGAATCCCTGTATGTACTTGAATTCGCCATGTCACTCATCGCTAGTTGGGCGTTCAGACGTGATCGGGAGCCTGTTTGCCCCTCACACCTCCAGGCAATGACAGAACATGCACCAGGGTTATTTGCCGTTTCAATGTTTTTAGGTATTGTGGCTCTTCATCGTGGCCAGATCCGCCGGGCTATTCTCTTCATTCTGTCAACTACGTCAGCTCTTTTGGCTTTCCGGTTCGTACAATGCATCAGGCCAATTGAGCTAGGTGGCTTAGCCGGTCTTTTCATACTCCTATGGACTATTCATATGATCAACCTGCTGTTTCTCGATGATCATATACCACCGGAACAAGCTCGTCACTTGGACACAAGGTTGATCAGAATCCTATTTGATTACCGGGGATATGCTCGTGGCCTTAGAAACATACGACGCAGGCAGAGGGAACAACCAGAAGTCTTCCCTTGGCTTTGCCAACGCTTCCTAGCGATCGCATGTACAGTGTCGACATTCGCTTTGTATATTCTGGTCATACAGGAAGTCTTGGACACCAAGCAAGCAGACTTTGCGCCCCCGAAACGAACAATCCTGCGCCGTATACCTGAAGCTACAAGTCACGAGATCATGATTCGAATATGGACGGTCTTCGATGTTTTCTATTCTAACTGGGTAATTTTCGCGGTGGTGCAGCATGTTCTGGCTAGCATTCGCGTTCTTCTGGAATGTGATGAACCGGATTATTTCATCGCGTTTCACGGCAGACTCACACAGACTTACACCATCCGCAGATTTTGGACCTTTTTTTGGCACAAATTGACAGAAAGGGATTTTGCGGCGCTTGGACGATTAATATCCCATCGAATCGCAGGATTGCAACCAGGCACCGTAGCGGCCCGTCGCTGCGAAGAATTCAACGCTTTCCTTATTTCGGGCGTCGTACATGCAATGATCACGGTGCAGCTTGGTTTCAGATGTGGCTACATGGAGGACATCATTTTCTTCTGTTTGAACTATGCCGCTATGCTAGCCGAGGAACTTGTGCAGCAGACCATTTCTCCACATGTCGGAAGATGGCAGAATGGGCCGGTTGGCAGGGCTCTTGGGTTTTTATGGGTATATGGATTCTTTTTCTGGTCGCTGCCAAAACAACAGTACCCCAAAATTTATTGCGGTATTGCTGGATCAAAGGGCAGGAGTGGTTATTCTGGAGCTCATCAAGCTTGAGATCCCTTAAATTATTGGTGAGCCAGCGGTCAGAGCGCAGAGACTATCTGACAGAGGAGTTTGCGTTGGGTTATTCACATGGCTGTTAAAAAAGTCGGTGAACGCAGGTCTACCTCTTAGAGCAGCAAATTGGCAGGCCCTTATTGGCTACCTATGACTCTTGTTCCGGTCTCCTATTGCGATAGCTAGCTCACATCTGCTCACACAAATTATGGCATCATCTCCTCCGCCAAGTGCGAGCCCGGGACCCGGTGTCCTCAATTGCCCACTTTACTAACTCCGCGACAAATATTACTGTCTCCCACATTTTGATCTCATCATATGTATCTGTCCATAGATACTGGAAACGCCTGGATTAGCCCTCTTCTTCCTCAACTTCCACATCGTTACACCAAGAAAAATATCAGGGAGCCACGTAACAGCGGCCCCTGAATTCACCACGGTTCCCTTCAATGTCCCCTTTTCAACCCTGTTTAGCAAAACAGTGTCCAAAGAAGACTGCTATACCTCGCTTTCTAGTGTGACCTGGACAAGAAACGCAGCGCCTACTTACTCATAATTTTCCTCATCCATAATACTAGACTACATGTTAAGAGCCGATTCGACCTACACCAACAGATCTCACTTGTCGTGCTGGTTACAGGTCTCGCCGCCTTTGTTTGGTCTTCAGTTTTATGCTTTTCCTGAACCGCCTTGGGGGAAAGGGCAGGATGAAGGACCAATGAATGTTTTAGAGAACCGTGTGTAATATGAAGTTGAAGGATGGGATCAAGAAAGATGCTGACTCAATTTTCGTGTGGTAGATATGGACTATGAGTGGGGAATGGACTAGGAGGTGAACGAGCTTGGTCAGCAGGAGGGGATGGAGAGGACGGAAAACAAGGCGCAGGTGGAGAAGGTAGTGTAATAAGGCAATTCCCGCATGATGAGGACTTGGAGCAACAGAATCCTGACAAGAACACGGGTGGGAGACTGTTAATTTGTCCCACTTCATGCACAAAAATGCGAATGATTACACACGTCTGTCAATTAACTCAGATATACGATCACCAAAGATTAGGTTTCTCTTTCGCACGGGGTATCTCGCTAACGATTCTCCAAGCCTAGCCATCCGTACGCTCTATGTAATGCAAAAGCCAAATCACTGGCATCAGATATTCCAACATTCGATATTACGGTCTCACTCTCCTTTCTCTGCAGGTACTGGTACCGGACTAGTTCCCAGTCCCTCATCCGTGACACCAGTGCCTGGTCTAGCTAGCGGACTTCCTCGCCTCCCAGCATCAGCCGGGTTTTGCTTCAACCCACCGCGACCACCAGTCCATCTCCTTGGGGGTGCGTATCGTCCACTTGGACTAATCGGCGAATCGCCTGGCGTCCCGTTCCTGGACCTGTTCTCCAACAATAAGGGCGGGGTCTCTGGAGTGACGTCCCTTGAGGCTGATAGTGGGCGATTATGCGATGAGTATGTCCAGTTCCTGGTGTCGTAGCCTTCGTCTTCGTATTGGGGACTCCCATAAGCCATGGGGCTACCATATCTCTCATGTGCTCCATCACCAGCAAAGCTTCCGTTGCTTCGAGGTGGCGTTCGGTCGCTTCCCCTGTATTGGTAGTCTTCACCTCTTCGCTTTACGGGGCTCTCGTCATAGGGGTCGAAGCCAACGCGTCTTCGTGCCTCTTCACGAATGCGCTTTCGCTCTTGTGCGTCGTTGTTTGCGGCGCCTGTCGTAGCTGACTCGCTGAGGAAGAATGCAAGCATTTCGTCTGATATTGACAGGTGAGGCTGTTGCTCGAATTGCTGGAGGGAGAGGAGCCGTAGAAGGGTCTCAAGAAGGGACAGAGAGGTACGTATTGGTGGCAGTGCGGGAGGGTAACTCTGCTGCTTCTGTGGCACCGAGGCCGGAGGAGAGGGAGAAGATGGTGGAGGGGTATTAACGTTCAGGCGAGAGAGAGCAGATGTCATTGCCGGATCTAGAGACGGTGTTCGAGATGGTCGAGCAGGTTTGGAAGAGGCCCCTTCGGAATCTGACTCAACATCTGACTCTTCGGCTTCGGTATAGACCTCAAAAGCTATCCATTCCGGGTCAAGATCTGGTGGTAGACGCCAGGGATCCGAAGCGTGTATTATCTTGGAGCTTGGTGGATGTACTTGAGAAGACACGAGAGCCTGGTTGTCGTCGTGATGATTGCTTTCTACGGAGGCCACGACGCCGTTCGGGTCAGAATTGTCCCAGTCTTGCTGGTCGTTGTCATAGCGATCCATCAGGCGCCTCGGCGGTTGGGCGTTGGGGTCCCTCTTCAAAAGTAAGACCGGACTGTTAGCCTCGCCCTCCCCCCCTATGTTCAAGATTTTGCCTGTATCTGCATAGAATATCTTGGACAGCTCGTGTATTGGTACCATCTCGCGTATACCAGCCATTGATACGTCGAGATATGGTCCCGGTTGGGGTTCCCCTTCGTCAAATTCATGCACACGATCGTCCTCAAGATCTTCGACTACGACTAGCTGATAAGCATACTCATCAGATCTTATCTCAGCCTCCATATGTCCATGAATGTGACTGCTGTTTGACAACTCCGGTTCTGAAGATGTAAGATCGTCGGCATTCTGCTGAAGAGACTCTCCTTGCTCTCCTGTGCCGGGCATGCTATAGAGTGCACCGATCGGAACACGTATTAGTCGAACATCAGCCTTGTGAATAACTTCCTTCCAGGTACTCTCACGAATATCGTCTTCATCCTGCGGTCGACTATGGCCCGTGAATAGCATATACATCGATAAGGTGAATGTAGGGCCAATCTGTATAAACCTTGAAGACGAAACACCGTACTGAGAATCTCCCGCGGTGAGGAAGGTACTGGCCTGTAATAAACGCGACGGTGAAACAGTCGAAGGCAATGTGGAAGAAAGACTAGCCCCTGATGCTGTAATAGCTAAATTGATAAGTGGGACTGCATCTTCGATGCGACCAAGGAGCTTGCGGATTTCTAGGATGATTTGCTTCAACTCTTTCTCATGCCGAGCCTTGTCGTACGATTTCGGCCCTTTCCTTTGCATTGCCTCCTCGGCGCTTGCTGCGGCCGCAAGACGTTGCCCAAGGTTTTGGATTTCCCACCGAAGAGACTTAGTGAGCGACACAGCAGATTCAAGGGAAGTATTACCGCGCGCGGAACTGATAAATTCATTAGAGAATGGATTTGACGAAGTTGAAAGTTCGTAACGTACATCAGCTCGATCATATCGATCGCGGGCGAAATGATCTTGGCATTAAACGTTAGAACTTGGCTCATGATTTCTCCATAATGAGAATACATAAGGCAAACAATTTCAAAATATAAGTAATACAATTTGTGGTAATGAGTAGACCGTAATCTTGAGCAAGCTCTGTTTATTTTGGGGAAACGTACTCTTATCTTGCTGTTAAGTCTCTCTTGTAAGCCTTGAAGCTCTTCCCTCTCGTGGCCTTCAACCGTCTATTAGATGTGGATCAGCGTCCATGGCAATTTCTATTTTGAAGATAGTACAACCTTCAGAAGCCTTGACGACTGCTTGATAGCGTAGCCAGCGGTAATAGAAATGCCCGATCTGGACCAGAATCAGTACTAAGCGAACCTATTTTGAAGAACATTGTCACCTTATGGCATAATTCATAGCCTGTTGGGTCAACTGCGGCGCGTGTTAGAGTCGGTGAAGCCAAGACATTTCTAATTGTACCTTTCCTAGAAAGATGTCCATGGCTAAGTCACGTATGGAACGAGTCACCCCATTGGAGTTGATGATTGATGCGATACTACGTACTCATAATTAGACTTGTATTTCGTTAATCGACACATGGCTAATTCTGCAAGAGGCAAAATTCAAGGTATTGAGTAGAAATGACTCAACTGACTCAAGAAAACCATGCCAAGAATCAACATCATCGACGCCGCTAGCTACGGTGTGCAATTAGTGGCAAGCTGCCATAACACTAGTAGAAACACAGAAAACATATAAATCGCACGCCCAATTTGACCTATAGAGCTAGGGATCCTATTTCACGTGCCAGTGCTAGGGCAGTTATGAAAATATATGAGTTTGGCGGTTTATATATGTGTTGTTGGGTACCTAGGGTTATAGCGGTTTGCCACTAATGGCGCGCCGTACTAGCAGCCCTACAGCCTCTTCATCAGGTACCTTGTAACCGAGGATTTAGCGCGCCAGTTCTGAACATTCACCGGTTGACTAGAAATATCTGCAAGACCACGTCTCACCCATACGAAAGCGATCAGGAGGCCTGCTTGCTCATAAAATCCTATTGACCAACCCTCGATTTTGAGGCGAAGAATCTCCGGCTAAAACTACCTGGCTTACGGTCAGACTGAGACAAGTGCGAGGGCAGCTGAGCGTCTTCAGTTGGTTCTCCAAAGCTGCCTGATCAAGCACCCCACAGTCTTACGGCCACTATGTCGGGTCTCGACTCATGGGAAGATGATCCAGCTGCACAGGATGACAATCTCGCCCAACAAACGCAGCAGAATCTGAATATTGCCCCGCAGAGTGGGCGGGGTAATACATTCACACCGAATGCGAACACTTTCCGCCCAGGAGCCCAATCCTTTCAGCCTGGACAACAATACCAACAATATGGAGGCTATGATCAATCACAGCAGTACGGTCAATACTACAACCAGCAGCAGCAATATGGGGGGGGATACCCTCAGTACGGACAGCAAAACTACCCACAGTACAACCAAGGCTTTGGCCAACCGCAAAATTTCAATCAGGGCTATAGCTCACAATCACCACAACCACAACAGCGCCAAGTTCCTATAATAGCTAAGAGACCGTCAGCTACAAACCCGGCTCCGGCCACATCAGCTCCTCCACCGAAACCTGCGGAGAGCTCGGGACCACCAGTAGTCAAGACTCTTTCCATTGGTGCAGATACCCCTGGGGCTGGGGCACCGAAGACTAAAGTAATGTCCATTGGGATGCCAGCACCAGCACCATCAGCGGTGAAGGAGGCTACAGCAGAAGCGGGAGCCAAGGCTGCAGCAGTGAAAGCTATAGAGAAAACCGGGGAACCGACTACAAACACCAACGGTACTACGTCCCCAGCACCTTCTTCTGGCCGATCTAGTCCTTCCGCAGCCGAAGTAAGAGAAGCCAAGAGAGAGGCAGATGCTGTTGCAAAGGAGCAAGCCGCACAAGTTGATGAGGAGGTATTGGAGGAAGTCTATGGAAAGGAACATGTAAATTTGATATTCATAGGGCACGTCGACGCTGGAAAATCTACGCTTGGTGGAAGCATTTTATACGCGACAGGCATGGTGGACGAGCGAACAATGGACAAGTATAAAAGGGAAGCGAAAGATGCGGGCCGAGAGACCTGGTATTTATCATGGGCTTTGGATCTCACAAAAGAAGAGAGGTCAAAAGGTAAGACAGTTGAGGTTGGTCGAGGATTTTTCGAGACCGAAAAGCGACGATACACCATCCTTGATGCCCCCGGACACAAGACTTTCGTACCGAACATGATTGGCGGTGCCTCACAAGCCGACATTGGTATTTTAGTCATCTCAGCCCGGAAAGGCGAGTATGAGACTGGTTTTGAGAAAGGAGGCCAAACCCGAGAGCATGCTATACTAGCTAAGACCCAAGGCGTGAATAAGCTCGTCGTTGTCGTAAATAAGATGGATGACCCAACGGTTGAGTGGAGCCATGCCCGCTATAAAGAATGTACAGAAAAGCTCATGAGCTTTCTCACTCGCACGGTCGGCTACGGTAAGAACGACATTACTTTCATGCCCATCTCCGCCCAAACCTCTGTTGGCCTCAAAGACCGAGTTTCTAAGAATCTCGCCCCTTGGTACGATGGTCCCTCACTCCTCGAATACCTCGATAATCTGCAGAGTTTGGAACGAAAAGTCAAGGCTCCCTTCATGATGCCTGTCAATGGCAAGTACAGAGACATGGGTACCATCATCGAGGGAAAGATCGAAGCCGGACAAGTCAAGAAGGGAGCTTCGTTAATCATGATGCCTAATCGGGAAGATGTCACCATCTCCGCCCTGTACGGCGAAACAGAAGAGGAAGTTCAAGCCGCAAGCTGCGGTGACCAAGTCCGCATGCGCATCCGTGGCGTGGAGGAAGAAGATGTTCTACCTGGCTTTGTGCTTTGCTCGCCACAGCGACCCGTCCACTGCGTATCAGCTTTCGAAGCACAAATTGCATTGCTAGAATTAAAGAGTATTCTTAGCGCTGGCTTTAACTGCGTACTGCACGTTCACTCCGCCATCGAGGAAGTAACATTCGCAGCACTTTTACATAAATTAGAGAAGGGGACGGGAAGGAAGAGTAAGAAGCCGCCGGCGTTTGGGAAGCAGGGGATGAGTATTATTGCTAGGCTTGAAGTTATTGGTGGGGCAGGAAGGGTTTGTGTGGAGAAGTATGAGGATTATGCACAGATGGGCCGGTTTACGCTGAGGGATCAGGTGAGCAATGATGACCCATATTCTGCTTGGGGAAAACCTACGGCTGGTCTAACGTGGTTTAGGGACAAACAATCGCAATTGGAAAAATCACGAAACTCATCACAGACACTTCGGCGCCTACGGCTTAGAAAAGCTCGGAACGCATTCTTTCCAAGTTCGCATTGAATCTCATGTATCTTAGCACGAATAAAGAAGTCATGTCAGCGGGAAAGGCTTCAGTTGGCCGCAATAGAAGATGGAATGGGAAAGGCAATCTGTTGATTTTCATGACTGCTAGCTAGATACTAGTGGTTGTCGAACATGAAGGGTACCGGAGATTATATCTGATGCCTTGGCCACTGAGAAGCTATATAACAAGAATGTAGAGAATGCCTTGGATCGATGAGTCGGGATTCAAGTATCTGCAAACAGCAATGTCTATGGCTTTGGAAAGTAGAAGCTCGAATCCAAGTTCCGTTGCATATGGATGCTAGCACAGGCGTATGGGAGTCTGACCGCTAACCTTCTGGAGCTCCTACCAGACCAGAAATAATGGAAGCTTGTTAGATGTAGATAACGCAAATCAGGGACGACAAATTCTTAAGCTTGCTTTTAGCAAACCTTAGTGATTTACGGATCGTTTCCTCCAGTGGCGGTTCAAGGGCGAGAATCTCTACTAAAGTGCTGTAGGCTGGAAATGCATGCCTGTTCTACCAATAGCAGCCAGCCACTAGGCTTGTTTTACTGCTCCTATTAGGTTTCGGGTAGGGTTCGCTACCGACCCCTAAAACCTGAATATTGTCCCGGATCTGGCTAGCGCTAGCCATCGCTTTAACCCCCACCAAATCTCGCGGCTACAATTGAAAGTACTCATTGAATAATCCTTTATTAACAAGTATATATACTTAGAAGGAGTAGTATTAATTTCACACATAGAGAGAGAGAGAGAGAGAGAGAGAGAGAGAGAGAGAGAGAGAAATTGACTTCAGATTTAGCTGAAAAAGTTCACTCTGAATCCCCCTGCCGACACTGCTTGTAAAACTGAGCACCTATTAACCCTTCTTTGCTTGTGCCTCCTACATACCATTTCGATGTGAATCACCGTCGCCGTCGCCATTGCCGTTGCCGTTACCATCCCCCATCACCATCACCCCTCAAATGGGATTGTATAATTCCCAGAACCTTTATTTACATGCGGGACATCACCATTTGGACAAACTCCGCCACTCCCTGCTCCGTTGCTGAACCATAGCAGTTGGCAGTTCTTGCACCAAGTCCAGTTGCTCTGACCGTTGCCGCCGGATGTTTGCAGAACATAATTCCCACTTCCAGTGTGATTGTGCTGTCCTCCTCTTGCGCACGTCCCTACAGTGGGATTGCCCGCGAATGCCAACCCGTTGCACTTGTTACACCACTTCCAATTCGGCTGCCCAGGAGCCGTTGCGTCGACCGTGAGCACGTATTGTCCACTTCCGACGTGGGTGTGGGCGCCTCCCGCCGCGCAGGCTGAATAGCCGTCGAACGCAAGCATTTGACACTTTGAGCACCAGCACCAGCGATCTTGGCCTCCGGGCACAGGCGGATTTGCATTGTGGTGAAGAGTGTAGTCACCGCTTCCAGCATGATCGTGAACCCCTCCGGCAACGCATGGTCCAGGAGTTGGGTTGCCCGCAAATGCCATCCCTTGACATTTGTTACACCACCTCCAATTGGTCTGCCCCGGCGCGCTGGGGTCGCCCACACTCAAACGATAGTCTCCACTCTGGGACACATTATGTTGCCCTCCAGCAGGGCACCCTCCTATTTTCGATGCAGTGAAGGACAATTCTTGACACTTCAAGCACCACTTCCACTGATCCTGTTCTCTCCCGACGGGTTTTCCCTGGAGCAGAGTGTAGTTGCCGCTTGATGCGTGATCATGTATTCCTCCGGCCACACAAAAAGCGTTTCCAGCAAAAGTCAAGCCTTGACACTTATTACACCACCACCACGATGCTTGCTGCGGCATGGTTGATTGAGATGCTGCAAACCACTTGACTTACGGTTGTAATGTTGCAAGGAGCTGGCAGAAGCACACGAAGTTCTGGCGGTAAGCAGAAGTTTATAGAAAGACGTATCCACTGCGAGTATAAGAGGGTAGATACGTTCGCCAGCATCTGGATTGCAGCGCGCTGTATTTAACGAAAATGACTCAGTGCTGAGTGGGGGAGAGTCACCTTCCGGTCACGCTACTCATTGTGCTTCTCCTCTCAATGGCCAAGGATCCATAATTATGCGTAAAAAACTCCTCATCACATCGTTGAAACCAATCAGGATATACAGGCTCTCTGCATGGTAAAAGAGAGTCACCTTCCGGTCACGCTACTCATTGTGCTTCTCCTCTCACGGGCCAAGGATCCATAAATTATACGTAAAAAACTCCTCATTACATCGTTGAAACCAATCAGGATATACAGGCTCTCTGCATGGTAAAAGAGATATGTAATAGTTTCTGATAACAATGGCTACGGGCAGCAGCTCCGCCTCGCAAAGATCACCCAGCATCACCTATGCTCGCGCGACGGTCACTCGTATCGCCCGATCATAAAGCGCCTCAGCCTTGGCTTAGTGGGGGTTGAGGTCTGAGCAGATGTTTGTCGTCTTGGCTTTCTGACCAATAAATAATACCCCACTGAGATCAGACCAACCCAAGGAGCACCAACCCAAGGAGCTCATATGAATGACCATATTTTTGCTTAAGAAATACAGTTGCTGACTGGATCAACGATGCTTATGCATAAGTTCTAGATTATGCGGGGTAGGCGGCATTGTACGACTATTACCCCGCCTCGTATAGCCATCTGCGTAGACATTTGTCCACGAATATAACAACTGGTTATTCAGCGTTAGGAAATGTCACCTCTCAGCCCTATGCCTAGCGCGGCCGCATATGATAAATAGCAGAACACCACCTCCATACTTTAGTAGAATACCAACCAAGTCCTCGTCAATTTCTAAAATTTTAGTGTGTGCTAAACTTTCCTTCTGCGTCTGCTATTGGAGACCTCGGCGATGAATGTAACATTTATAATCAATAGTCCGCGTCCGTACTCATCCGGTGAGATCAGTAATCTGTATTATAAGTACCCTGTTACCTGAACTCAGTATATATCCTCGCTGTTTCCTCCCTGTGGTCTGCTAGACATAACCTTCTATTTAACAGCCATCTATCTTTTTGATCTCCTGTCCCATCTATTGTGCTATCAACCTATTGGAGTAGATCCGTGAAACATTCACTCAACAACCTCATCATGGCAACGGAAAGCAAAAAAGTAGCCTCCTGGCTTACTCGTAATAAGTATAAAAACCCTCAACTCAGCCTTCCTTGCGGCCACCAACCCTTCTGATGCAACATTAATAGGGAGTATGCCGAAAGCTACACCGCAGCTCCTAATTGGGCTGACTTCGGCAAAATGGTCTCAGATGAGGGAGCGACTATGATAGGTAGATGAACTCGCTGTACTCTCGATCGAATATTGTAACCGTCTCATAGTATGCTGCTTCGATCCACGACAGAACCCTACCGCTTTCTTTGGCTTAAAGCCTGGTGGTAGGTTCGGAGACACCATCATTTCACCATGTGACACAAAAAGGAAAAGAAATTGGTCATCCTGATATTTGATTGCAGACGCCGCAATACTTGCAAATGCCGGCGGTAGAATCAATGATAATACTTTGAGGTCCATCGAGTGCTTGGACCAATTGACCGCCGCGAAGGGTGGGGTGACGACCATCGTGGTGGCCCATCACACGGGTGAGTAGCTCTAGCATTCAATCTAACGGACTTCCTGCTAATGCTGTTTTGTCATGCATAGACTGTGGTATGACGCATATCACGGATGAGGAGATCAAGACCAAACTAAAGGAAAGAGCACCGGAGAAAGCGCGCGATATCGAAGGGATGGAATTTGGTGAAATAACAGAGTAAGTCATACGATCCACGCTAGTACCAAGTCAGTTTGCTGATATGAAGCCTTACAGTCTGAAGAAGGCTGTGAGTGAAGATATGAAAATCCTGAAGGCTTCGCCATATTTGAGCAAAAGCGTAAAGGTGCTGGGTTTTCTCTTCGATATCTTCGATGGGACTCTGGAGGAGATAAAGCTCTAGAGAAGGGGGGTGGGATTAGTGTAGATGAATCCACAAACCCTGTAGCCAGAACATAGCCACACTGCGCTGGAGATGTTATGATTTTCATAATTGACTTCCTGATGGAACTTATACTTGGAAAGATTGCGGCTGAGTCCATCTTTTGCAGTGGTCTTCGTTTAAATCCGTATATCTGCAGGCATATCCAGAAAGAGCACTGATCGGCCGACTATACAACTTGCCACAGAGCCTGGTATAGGCTGAAGCACAGAATGGCTTTTAAGGGGACATTTGTTCATCAATCCAGTCCAGAAGCGAACAGGCTAGAAGGCTAATTAGGAATCTTAAATAACAGATTGATAGAGCAACATGATATGAAGTGCGATACAAGTCGAAAGCGAATCTGATTTGCGGATAAAGCGATGATGACATAGGTGACGTCTATCAACAGCAAGGCATTCATACATCCAACAACCCCAAGGATTATCTTACGACTCACAGTCTGCCACCTTCTCTTCTGACTTCCTCACGCATTCAAAAGTCACAACAAAAACAAGAAAAGGCAACAGCAGAACCACACCACTGAAATGTCGAAAACACCAGGAGGCCAAGCCGCAAGCGAGAAATTCCTCAAAAGGGAAGCTCAGAGTACGTATTTCCTTCTCAACACCCTAAATCTACTACGATTGCCGCTGCACAATGCTGACTGTATCACAGAACATGGTGAAGGCGCGCCGAATGCACCCGGCCATACAGAGGGTCGTAAGCCAGGCGAAGCACCAGTGGCTTCAGACTCAGGGAGCACAGATCAGGGAATCGCTAAGGGAACGAATCAGCCCGGAGAGCTGGGTATTGAAGGGAAGCCAGTGGGAAGTGTACCGGATAACTTGCAGGGTACGAGAGGGACTTGATGGGGAGAAGTCATGAATTGTAGGGGCTGTTATGGGGGCCAGCGAAAGAGGTCTTGGCAAGCCTCTCGGCTAAACTGCCCCAGATCTGGGCCCTTTCTGATAGAGCATTTAGCTTCACACTCTCTATAGAACTCTTTATACCATCTATTTACCTCTTTCTTATACTTGCAACTAACAGGCACACCCCAATTCTATCCTCCACCATGCCCGAATCAACCAATGACCGCGCCTCCCTCACTTCTCGTACCCTTCCCCAGATGAAGCTCTCAGACGGTTCTACCTCGTCAATGACAGGTCCACCACTACCAATGCCTCACTACCTGACCGCCGAGGGTCGAGCAATCAAACGCTTTGCAGTAGAGGGCAATGCAATCCGTACGTCGAGTGTCTCAAGGGTACTATCTTCGCGTCCCACTGCCATTGTAGGAGCTCAACAGGCTGACATTGGATGGGAACAGTGACCGGCGGAGCAGGAACCCTAGCCTTAGTGAATGCACGAGCATTGCTCGAGCACGGTCTCACAGGCCTTGGCCTCTTCGATCTTGACCATACCCATGCCGGACCTGACATCCAATCACTGAAGCAAGACTTTCCTCACGCTGAGATAGTCCTGGTTCAGGTCGACGTGACCTCCGCTACCGAGCTCGAGCGTGCCGTAGAGACAGCGTACAACGCCCTCGGCTCCATCGACCATCTCCTCTGTTTCGCCGGTGTAGTCGGCTGCACCCACGCCCTCGACATGACCCCCACAGAATGGTCCCGCACCCTCAACATCAACACAACCGGCGCATTCTTTGCTGCGCAAGCCGTCGCCCGCCAAATGAAAGACCAAGAGACAGGTGGGACCATCCTCTTCACTGCATCGATATCCGCCCACCGCACAAACTTCCCACAACCACAAGCCGCATACAATGCTTCCAAAGCCGCTTTGATATCACTGAAATCGAGCTTGGCGGCCGAATGGGCCGTTCATGGTATAAGGGTCAATAGTCTGAGTCCGGGGTATATGGATACGATTCTGAATGCTGGGGAAGGGGTGGGGGAAGCGAGACGGGTGTGGGCGGAGAGGAATCCGATGGGGAGGATGGGCATGCCGGAGGAGTTGACTGGGGTGGTGGTGTTGCTTTGTAGTGCGGCTGGGAGTTATATTACGGGGGCGGATTTCGTGGTGGATGGTGGACAGACCTGTTTTTGAGTCGTGGTCTGATATCCATAACGGGAGGGAGGAAAGGCGTGGACATCGCATATATGAACATATGGTGAATATTTTCAAGCTTGGGTGTATAAGATGTATTCGCTGGGCAGTATTTAGTGACGCGAATGGAGTCGAAGTTCGCTTTTGGGAAATCAATGGCTCATGGCACTACGCACGTTAAGTGCTCAGAATCTTCGTAGACAGGTAGCCATAGCAAGCTGACAGTTCCTGTCAATACACCAGAAATGATCAGAAGTGGTCCAAATATTGCAGCGTAATCAGAATCCTATACCGGACGGCCGAATGTCCACGCATTCAGGGATTCAGGATGGATTTTTTGTGGATTGGAGACTGATTTTTGGGGAGAGCCAGTCAATATTTTGTCAACATGCTGTTGCCTTCCAACTCACTCTGAGCCCATGGCCACTCAACAGTCTTTCTTTTTCCACAGAATCTCAACAAGCGGTTCGAACCATGTCACGAGCTTCAGCGGTGAAAGTCCCGAAGCCGTCCATCGAAGCACGCAAAAAAAACAGCGCAATCAATCAATACAGGGAGCGTTAATGGAAGAACGGTCTCTGTGCGCAATCACGACCTAATCCCATACAATGAGTGCATTTATACTATGATGGTGGGAGTAGAGAATGATCGTGGATGTGGATGTCCTAGGGATGAGCGCCGGACTCCCTGTCAACCTCCCATCAACATGCCATCAACAGCATTTTGTAGCAAACGACTTCTTAAGCTCCCTCGGGTCTCTGCACAAGTAGCTATTCTATGAGAACGTGAGATATAGAGATTTTAGGATCAAAGACTGATTGGCTGAATCCCAGGGATGAACGCCGGACATCCCGTCAACTTCCCACCAACAGGCCATCAACAGCATTTTCTAGCGAACACCCTGCTAATCTCATCTAGGTATCTTCCGAAGTCCAAGGGTGTAAGTCGTGAAAACCTCGAATAAGTTAGGATATTCTCCAAGCGTGCGCTACTGTGCTGACTAGGGGGCAGGTCGACCAATCGGCAGCAGAGATAAGATCGCAGCGATGGAGATGGGGAGGATTTAGGTTCTATACTTAGATGCGGGTGTTTGGTGGATTTTGAGATGACGGTTGTATGGATTTGCGTACTATGCTTGTGGTTTATGTTGTGTTCGTAGCTTCGTTAAATTTTCGATCTTCCAACTCCATGGTCCTGACCACAGTCTGTTCTGGTTCCTTGATACCTCGCTTCCTTCTTGTACGTCACAGGAACCCAGCCTGCTTTCCATTAGGCCTTCCCTCACGCTCTCCAGCTATGTTTCGCTAAGAGTCCTGCTTGGTCAATGATCGACCAGTATCTAGCTTCCCAAATAAAGGCCAGCAATAGCAGTGCGACAGCAGACAGAACGGTTCGTGACGGCATTCGGATGCGTTTGCGGCCCTGGACGAAGGCGATCATTTCCAGAGCTAGTAGTAATATAATTGACACGGCGTAGAAGAACCTCATGAGCAGAGCCTCGTAGAATGACAAGGACCAAAGATCGCCAATCTCATAATAAAGACAACTGGAGTACCGTCCGAGGAGCGGACGTCGATAGTAAGTCAATAATGAGCCGAAAGCCTTTTCGAATATGTTATGAGGTGCAGGTACGGCTTCGCCGCTTTGTTTGAGGAATTGGGGCTCGAGTTCACAGCTAGGCTCATGGACCGTCAAGTCGTCCGTGCTCTGGAGCTTGAGACGGACGGCCCGCTCCACCACTGCAAGAGTTTCTGCGTCTTCTTCAGCTGTGACTTCGCGATAACCATCATAGAATTCTTTGTGGTGGGAAAAGATCCGAGGGTGTGGGGCAGTCACATTCGACCTGGCAACTTGGAGCGCAGACCTGCCAGCTCCGTTAACAAAGTTCACGTCGGCTCCGTGTTGGATCAGAGCTTCGGTACAAGATGCAGCACCATACTCGACGGAAACAATCAACCAGATAGACGTTGTGTTGGCATAAGCTCTATGTTGTAGTAGAAGCTCGACCACGGAGCCCAGCCTATTTCTGATAGCCATACACATATAGTTACAATTGAAACTCTTGCAATAATTTTTGATCAGCTCGTCGCTAAACACCTTTTGATGGAGTAGGATCTCTAGCGCCTTAGGGTGAGCTGAGAGCGCTCTGGGAGACTCAATAACTGCCGTAAGTGCGTCGCCGTCCATGTTGAACGAAGTAGGTCGGGCATTTTCCACTAACAGCTCAAGGAGGTACTTATAAAGTCCATCAGAGAGCTCCCAGCCATAAGCGATGAAGCTGGTCAAGGCCAAAGCGCCGTTTGCACCACGTTCCATAAGCATGCGAACAATATCTAAGTTTCCCACTGCGGCTGCATTGCCGAGCATGTTGGCCCGGTTTTGGTAGTCATTGAGGTCGATCCCGGTATCAATGAACGGTCGCAACATCGAAGGAGTGACTGCTCTGCATAGTGCTGCAAGAAACTGTCTCGATTCAATCTCGTCCAGCCTATGGAAATGGCTCAACACAGAAGCTATGCCAAAGGTGGACTCGAATAGACTATCGGCATAGATAGTTCCAGCAGCAAGAAACGGCGAACGGTAGCTTGACACATACGTTCTCAACCGAGTACGAAATCCCGAGTTCGCTTGGGCTACGGTTCCTAGAAGACAGATCCCAAATGACGAGAGCTCATCTACAGTCCAAGACTCGGCTGAGTGGAGCAGACTCTCGGAAAACCACTTCCATATACTCAGTCCATAAGTAAACGAGATATTCGCCAAAATAGAAGATTGGTTTCGATTCTCGTGAAAGCGTCCTGCGAATAGGCTGCCGCCATGTTGATAATAAATCCGAATAAAGTTTTGTAGCATGTCCGTAGTGAGGGTCGGAGAGCGGGCGGCTTGCAAGGACCACAAAATTTGGCACAAGAGATGCTCCCTAGAACAACTCAGTAAGCCCGAGGCAAAAGAGTTCATTGCATGGGCTCACTCACTGGCCCGGAAGCCCCTTCTCCGCCATATACGATAGAAGAGAACGGATATTATAATTAATTCTCTCCGGTGGCCATAGCTTTAGTAACTGATGGAAGGCTTCAGCATGTCATAGATGAAGGTATAAGAAAGACGAACCGTATACCAATGCTGGACACGACCGTGGCATAAAACGTAATCCGTTGGGCGGATAAGACCCTCCCTGAACGATTTCTGAATTGCTTCAAAATCAACCGTTTCAAGTGCGTCGATGACAAAAGGGTTCTGATTGACAGTCAGAGGCCTCAAATTTGCACCCCAGTGCCACTGATCCCCAATGGAATTGTAACCGAGCTTCATTCTGTAGTCAACCGCAAGACATGTTAGCCATTTTGGTGGCACGAAAGTCACTACGATGTTTGACTCGGTGCTTTCGGGAGAAGCTGAGTTTTCGGAACCTTCACATTGCCGAGTCTGTTCTATGGAGATGCACAATTTTCCGATAGGTAAACTGTGGTAGAGGGTTTTCCAATAGACAGTAGTCATCGGAGTGGTAGAGCCCCATTCATCAGAACGACCATGTGGCGAGCGGACGCATTCATTGCTATTCCCAAAAGCAAGCTGCTTTCCAAGCCGTTGCATGAGGGTCTCTTGTTGTCTAAGCATTGTATGTGTTGACTCGTGTCCTTCTCGGTTGAACGATGCCGCTGTGACGAGGGCAGATTGAACGGCTTGGAAGCCTGCTTCGTTGACTTCGATGGCTCTCATTTGTTTGCACCGAATCTCATCTACATTCTGACGAACAACATCGCCTCTATGTGCATAGTCGTCCATGCGAGACTGGAGAGCACGGTGCATTACATCGCTCGCTAATTTGGCACTCTTAAGGTCGGAGGAGACGTTTGAGAAGCCAGCATTAGCTTCAGCCCCCAACTGGCCCGTGGCTTGTGAGACTTGAGTCGAGATCGTTTGGAATCCAGCTCTATTTTCATTGCCAAGTTGGATTGCGGTCTGTGTGAGTCGACTAAGCTTTTGGCTTTAGGTTGTCAGATTTCATAAGTGAATCAGAAGGCATGATGCACGACTCACTCGCATACTTCCGCTTTTATACATGTCAGTACACCACAGTGGGTATCGATTTTTCTTTGATACTCGGCGACCTTCTTCTCGCTAAGTATCTGGCGAGCTGAAAGCAATACCCTTGAACCCAAAGATTTCTTCTTAAGCAGTTGCTCAAGCTTCGAGAGCTTTGTATGCAAGCTCTCCACGTCACGTTGCATGTGCGCGACAGATTGTCCCCATATCTGTAGAAGTTTGCTTTGCGCGGCGGTATTGTCTTGAAAATCTTGCAATTGTGCTTGTAATTCTTCCAGCAGTTCTTGGAATGTCTGGAGTTGCTCCAGTAGGTCTCCCACATCCTTTGGAGCGTTCTTCACCTTATCACGAAGTCTATAGACCAATTTCGAGGTCATAATGGTGACCCCACTCACAGTCATAAGGCTGGCGGTGAATGAAAGAGGGTCCATTCTGGGCACTGGCGACTGCAATTAAACACCTGAGTGTCGCAAGGAGGGAAAGCCGTAGCAAATCGAAATATCGAAGGTTAACCAGACCTCGTTGGCACTAAATTGACACATGTAGAAAAACAAAAACCAAGAGAGCGCGGGAATTCTACCAGCCCGGCAACATTGAAGCGTTGAGGCGCAGCCTCACCGTTGTGCAAGGCGCATGCTATCATGCACGCCTGACGTGGCAGACCGCAACAATCGCGGCATTTTCCCCCAAATATTTCTCAGCCCCCATTGACAATATGCCAGTTGGTGAGCATGTAGCTACACGAGCACAATGCCCCCTGCTGGCAACGTAAGTTGGAACATTAGCATAGACCTCCAAATACCTCATGGCGTCCGAAAGGACATATTGGGCCTAAAAGCATTCTTATCAATGGCAAATCAACGAAGATAGGAATGTGACCTATGGCTGTGCAGATTAGTAAGGAATCTGATGTAACCGTCGAACAAATAGTTCTACGATAGTAGACAGTTGACGGCCCGTCAGCAGCCCGTTGACAGCCTATCGACAGCCAGTCGACAGCCAATCGACAGTCCACTAACATCGTCCTAATTTACTCGGGTCCGCTCCGAAGTTCGAGGGTGTAAGTCCTCAAAACCTCAAACAAGTTAGCCCACCTGTGAAGCCTGCGCTGACTGAGCTAACCCAACCAATCGGCACCGGCCCTAAGTCAAATGAACGAATGCTCAAATGGGCTCTGTACTCAGGTATTCGCGTTCTATACGCTTATTAAAGGTCTTAATATCTGCATTCTAGCCTAGCATGCAGAGAATCTAAAAGGGGGAATCGGCAAGATTTTGCAAGAAGAGGAATGAAGAAAAGTGAAGATTCGCTGCCGTAGCTCATCCGTATCCAGTGCATGATCAACCGAAACCTAGTCCGCCCTTATGTCTATTCACATTACGTCCCTGTCAATGATTCTGGAGTGGTCATGTCTACATAAGTGCAGCAAGCCCTTCATACTTCTGGACCTCACGTGGGTATTTGCTTGCCAAGAACTTGACAAGTTGGGAGATCTTCTCTCTAGTGTCGTCTTTCAGCTGACTTGGATCTCCACTCGTTACTTCTGCGAGGACAGGCAATACTTGCGGTGTCAATGCTACTATTGTCTTGTTGTTTTCCGAGTCTGCAGCTAGTTAGTTGAAGCCAAATGCTTGACGAAGATAATAGAGCTACATACAAAGCTTGACAATCATGTCGTAAATTGGCTCATTCTCCTCGAAGTCTTCCCTTAACGGCAGGATATCGAGGAGAGCGGGTAACACCTGGGCGATGGGGATTTTGGACGGGTGCTTCATGATCATTCGGCTGACGCATCCAGCTGCGTTATCTTTGCATCGAGCTTCTTCCATGCTCAACAACGGCTCGAGTTTGCTAAGGATAGTCGGGAAGGCTTTAAGAATCTCTTGATCATTCGTCGACTTCTCTTGCAGCAGACCGGCGGCATAAGCAGCATTCGACTTTGTCTGTGGATCCTCGTCACTCATACGGTGGAGTATCGTCTTGAGCAGTGTTGTGGTGAAAGGCGTGATTGCAGGGCCCATGGCCCTAATACATTCAGCAATGACGCCGACGGACGTGCTTCGCTCTTTGGAGTCACTGCCACTGGCAAACTTTAATAGCGGTTTCTCGAATTCCTTCCAGATCTTGTCAAAGTCACGACCTAGAGCTTTTGCTACGCCGATGAGCACGTCAAGAGCGCTGTCTATTGTGGCCCAGTCAAATTCTGAGGTTTCATCGAAGAGACCCAGATCTTCCTCGTCGCCGAAATCCTTTTGGCAGGAGTGGTTCTTATTCAGTATAGAGTGCAAGATCTCGCACATGTGCTTGAGGGTACCAATATCGGAAAGGAGGGAGTGGCCAGTGACCGTTAGCGTCTCGGCGAGAGAGCGATTGATCTCAACGACAGTTCCTCTAGAGATACTGATCAGCATACTGAACAATAATGGGAATTGTACAGAAATGTGTTTGCGAAGTTTAAAAACGGTCAGAAACAGATTCGTTTTCTCATCAGGCACCGTAGTGCATCTGAGTGAGCTGGGATTAACGACATGTATGTCATCATTTCATGTAAAGCAGTGAAAGAAGTTGGAGTTCTGAGTATGCATAGAATGACGAACCTGTCCTCTTCTTCTTGCCATATACCCAATGTTCCTGTCATAACAATGCCGCCCAGCTGCTGAATCTGTGAGCTGGGCTGGCCTCGCTTTTGTTCGTCGGACTGGAGACTCCACAATGCAGTGTATGCTCTGAAGAGTGTGCTGATAGCTGCTTTTTGTACTCCTTCGTAGGAGTGCTCTAACAGAGGCACAACTGTTTCAACCGTCTTCTCCATATAAGGAAGGTAATCACGTGTCGTATGTGTGAGGATTTCTCCTAGAGCCTCTACAGCAATCTCCTTCTCCTGAGCGACTGCTGTCACGATGTCCATATCATCCCAATCGTCATCGCTGTCAGCATCGGCTATTTCGTCGTCAAGGTCTTCAATATCTTCTGCCGAAACAATGTCGTCGTTGCTAAGTGCGGCAACCTTGATCTTCTTGCCACCAATAGTAATCTCCTTCCCAGCTAGGTCTTCTGCTTCATCTCCAAGGTCAACCTCCAGTTCAGATTCTTCAGTTGCTAGACACTCGAACAAAGCCTCCAAGACATTCTCGAGGAAAGGTTTGAATTCTCCTTCGTAGACTTTGGCCATTGTGCCCCAGAACAGATAGCTCGTCTCTTTCAATTTTGGATGATCAAGTTTTGTACCTTCCATTGTTGCTAACATTAATGGGCGGACGTAGCGCTGGAACTCTTTGGGACCGACAGCCAAAGCCATACTGCCCATAGAATCACATGTTGTAGAACGAAGATCGAGTTCTTCTGCACTATCCTTCAATTCTACGTATTCAGATAATGAGTTCATCGTATCCTCAAAGTAGGGCAGAAATGCGGATTTAGCGCAAGCGGCGATATTTCCTATAGCTTGAATGGCTACTGCTTTGATTTTGAAATCTGGGTGATGCTGATACAGTTGGGTCAAGCGAGACATCAATTCAGATATATAGGGTTCGATATCATCTGTGTCCATACCTTCAACCAAGCAGTCGATGCAATTGGTGCAGGCTTTGATAGTGTCCATGTTCGCTTTGTCTTCCGGTCCGGTAAGGCTCTTGGTCGCATTATCCAAGTGGATAACCACAGCGGGCATGAGCTTTTGGTGCTCCTTGCCCAGCTCCTCAGGGAGTTCTTCGGCGATTCTCATGACACAATCCAATGCAGCCCGGCGTACTTTCATTTCACCATCTCCCAAGAGTCGCATGACTAGTGGGAAGATCTCATGAAGTTGCGTATTGATAAAGTCTGGCGCCCCCTCGACTATCATACCCAAAGCCATGATGCCTGCTTGCCTTCGATCTGGGTCCGAACTAGTGACATATGGACCCAAGTTATGAAGTAGAGGTACCACAACTTGGCTCGGCGGCAATGTTGTGGCCATTTCATCGAGTAATCCTAGGGCGCATCGGGGGGTGGTCATATCATCATCCTCAAGTGCTCCGTCACCAATTTCTGTCACAATCTCCAAGCTCTTAAGTGTGAGCTGCTCTCCGACCTTAAGACTTTGCATTTTGAGTTTCCGGTACCTAACGCACTGCATGAGGAAATTCAACGCCTGGGTCCTAGCATCTTCATCAAGGTTCTTTTCCGCCGCAAGTGTGATCATGAATTGTATGAGGTCGCCAAATGCGGGGTTCAGTATTGTGGAATCACACCCAAGTAGAGTCTGGAAGACTTCAAAGCTCTGAGTCGCACGCTCTTCATCGCCTTCGTCCACAGCCTGTTTGAGGACGAGTATCATCTGAGGGATCAATGCTTGCATTATCTTCAACGAAGGTTCGTCGGCATCTGTATCCATTACAATTGCCAGCCGGCTCAATGCTAGCATCGTATTAATCCTTACTACGGCATTGTCAGGGTCTCCTAAATTCGTGTTAGAGGATAGGTATTCAGCGCTGGCGGCAGGCTCGATGACTCACGTATCGTTTTTGAGAATATCTGTAGCATCTCATGAAACCTTGGCATCATGTTATCTCCAAGTGACTCCAGACTCGTGAACAACAGGAACGTCCCCACATCTCTTTGGCGGGGATCAGGACTGTTCGCCGCCCGTAGCAGTATGTCCAAGTAGTCTTCCCACTCTCCATTCTCAGTATCTATCTTGGCTATTGAAACAATAACCCGGGCAGCTGCATGTTGGACTATCTGCTCTTCTTCCTGCAGTGTGCCTTGCAGCAGCTGTTGCCGGAAATTCGTTTTCTGTTCACTGGGGAGCTTCTTCCAATGTTTTGGCACTAAGCTACGAGCTTGAGATGCAGCGAGCTGTCGCAAATCTGACGGCTGGTCGGATAAAAGTAGTTGAAGGAGAATTGTGAGGGATTCGGGGAGAGGATAGTAATCTGCGCGCAAGGTAGAAGTCGCAGCCTTGACCCGGTTGGTGTCCGCTGCAAGAGATCGTGAGTACTAAGCATCCTAATATTTTGAGGGGGGGAATGTACGGGCAAGCACCTCTTTGAACAAGCCCAAGAACTTCTGAGCTTCCATAATACCTTCTAGTGAAAACTTTGTAGTAAAGATGTTCTGTTATTGTCCGACCAATGTAATTTTTATGCTTCGCGTAATTTTGTGCCCAAGCCCGAGGTTCACCCATATTAGAGTTTGGTAGTAATGATCTCGGCATGCAAGCTGCACAATCACGGCTCCATATTGCAGAAGGAACGAAAATTCCTTATTACGGTCCACCAAACGCACTAAAGGGAGCAATGCCACCTGAAATTGTTCGCTGTTCTGATCGACTGCCAGTCCAGTAGGGGCTAGCGAAATGGAGTCCCCATCTGTTGCTCCCTCAGAGATCATAACCACCCCAACACGATCCCTGTGACTTTACTCTTCTCAAATTCGCAGCAGAGGTTGCGGTGCCGGTACTGTCTGTGAACATCAAGTTTATCAGCGTTCCCATCCCAATTCTTGAAGCGCTTCCTGTAACAGCCCATATCATGGTGCCCCTCACCCAGCAACACATTCATTGTAAGGCTATGAAGAGGCTCACTACCTATATGATAGAGCAGCAAGGGTTCGATATATGAATGGACTAGATGAATGCTCCGCTGGGCTCGGGGCAGCCCAGAGCAATCGGAGAGACGATCCTCATCTGAATGCGGAACTGTAGGATACTCTAATGTGGTGCAGCTCATCAGCCGTCTACTCATTGCATTTCTAACCTATTCCCGTACCTCCTGAAGCCAGATCTCGAGGAGAACGAAGGAACTCTTGAAAAATCCATGGCCTCGTGCATAGTTGCGAATTGATAGGGATAATATCTCCATCCCCGATGGTTAGCGACCTATGTTCACGGGGTAATTAATGTGTGCTGCTGGGGAGAGGGCGACATTCAAGGGTATGCTTGACAGTGATTGTTAGGGCATTGTAGATGTTCTGATAACCACAAGGACGCATATGGGAGCAAAAGGTAAGGGCTGGGCCACTTATGATGTTCGATAACTGAGTTGGGGGTTGTCAGGCTGCGCTAAGCAATAGATCGGCTGTCCCTGAAAACAAAATAGAATTATTGGTTCATTCAAGCCTCGAAGAAGTGCGAAGCTCTTTCAAATCACCCTTGATGAGATCTCAATTCACTGTGACCGTGTAAGCTATCTACTGACCCATAAACATCAAATATATTCTCCACCTGCAAGAACTCCAGCCAAAGACCCTTTTCCCTTGGAGTACAGAAGCGCCTAAATCCACCTTTTCCTCTGGCCTAAGTCCATACCAGGACTCCAAAGTTTCATAATTTGTCTTGATCATGTCATAACCTTATGAGATCCCCGTAGCCAATAGTGAGCCGACCGAGCGCCAACGTAAGATTATGAAAACATCTTTAGAAAATCATTCGACTCGGCGGGCGCAGGGCTTGCAGGGCCCAGTATTGCATCAACATCCTTCTGTTCAATGACAGCACCCTTGCCAGAGCACTTGGCCTTAGCCTTAAGCTGTGAACATAAATCATCCATATCAACCTGGCCAGACTGGGCTCTCTTGGAATTTTGCACACGATCCCTAAGCACGGCAAGATTAGTACACAGCATTGCAAGATGGGAAGATGTACTAACCAAAGTTTATCACACGAAATAAACTGTCTAGCTTCGTCTGAAGGAATAAATTCGAGCGGGCTGCCTTCCTTCTGTTTATCGACCTGTTGCATCAAGTCATGTTTAGGTGCGGGGCTTGCAAAATCGGCCGTATTATATGCGCTTGAAAAATCTTGGAGGTCCTGTACGGGGAAGGCGTCATTGAAAAAATCACCGAAAGAATTATTATTTAAGATATTCTCCTGCGGATCCCTATAATCGCCAAAAAGCACCGGGTCGAATTGGCCGCCGTTCTGTTGGGCCAACCAGTCAATGCCATTGATGTCGGCAAAAGGCGACTTCACCATATTCGATGTAGCTAAAGCACCGTTAGACTCTGCAAGCACGGGAGATATTGGGTTCGCAATGTTGCCAAAGGCTTTGGTCAACTCCTTGCAGAAGGGTTCCTTACCTGCTGATATATCTTGGCTCTTCGCTTCCTCATTGACGGTAGGGAGTGTCCCCTCACTTAACTTGCGGTTGTCAGGCGATTCTGCGGATGACTCGGGCGTAGTACCACATGATGAGTCAAGAGCGTGGGACATTGAAGAAGCTGGCGACCCTGTGATGGATGTTGATGAGCCTTGCCGGCCATTGGGCAGGTGCGCCTTGCCGTTAGTACTGCTGATACTGGCAGGCCTAGCCATGCCATTAATTGATGTAGTCGTGGTACCAGGGTAGGATATATAATCAGCGGAGTTGCTCCGACTAGCGTTTTGAAGAATTGATGGGCTGAATAGTCCATTGAGTTCGCCAAAATTGTTGTTATCAAAGCCATTCGTGCGGGCTTGATAATTCTGAGGACTGGCAGTTACTCCGTTACGGCTCGTTGAAGACTTGCCAGTTGCCGAGTCGGAGGACGTCGTCCTGGCGATACCTGGAACATTGGAACTGGAAGCGGAAGCTGAGCGCGTGCCTAAGGCTGTAGGTGAGGTGGTTTTGGCCATCGAGCCATTGTTTAAGAACGACCCTGGTAGATCTCCGAATTTTGGGAATGCGAACTGGAAATCACTTCCACTGTTGCTATAAGAGCTGCGAGTAGCTGATGGTGGCGGAGAATAAGAAGTTCCCGTAGCGTTCAATGATAGTCTCTTGCGGTATTCTTTGAGCTCCACGTTGAGCTTCTCAACTTGTGCGCGTAGACGTCCATTCTCATGATTTGTAGTTTCTGAAGTCTTCTCAAGCTCTTCAACCTTGGTTTCAAGATCTTTCAAGTGACGTTCTTTGCGTTCTCGGAAAGCTCTTTGGGCAGCTCTGTTTTGCGCCTTGCGTTTCTATTGAGGTAGATGTCAGTGCTCGTGTTAACATATCTTCAATTTACAAGGCATACCGTAGTCGGTTCGCCAGTCAAAGGCTTCCGGCCAGGCTTCTTTGCACCTTTCTCATCACCTTCGCGTCTCTTGCTGGACCCCTCTTCTCCGTCGTTGCTAGAAGCCTTCCTCTTATCATGATGTTCGTGATCATCGTTGAAATCTGTACCGGGCAGGTCCCCGAACAACTGATCCCCATTGTTGTCCCAGTCAAAATTTCCGTCCTCCAGATCATAGTCTAGGAAAGAAGGACTCTCGTCAAAGTTGCTTAGGTTGCCAGAGCCTGGGGTCTGTTGCACTGGAGAAGTGTTGATGTTCGCACCATTCGCCATCGCGGCGTTTGTGTTGCGTCTTAGATCGCTAGAGGAGAATGCGTCGGCCGAAGGCGTGAGACTAGATTTTGGCGAAGAGCTTTTGGGGTTGTTTGAGGACAAAGCCGTGCGCAAGAGTCCCTCCTGGCTGGGTGTCAACGAAAGATCGGAACCGAATGCCGTACCATTCATGGTATTCTTGGAATTGGAACGTCAATGATGATTGTGAACTGTAAGCAGAAGTGCTTTGATGGATTGAAGACAGATGCTGCGCCCTGTGAGGATCGAAGGAAGTGAGCGGATAACAATTGGACCGACCCCGCCTCGGTGGGTTACTGGAGGCTTGCAGGGCAAATAAAACAACGTCGGCACAACCACACGATTTGCGAACTATAATGCTGGTATGAAGGTCGCGGAGGTGTCACCGTGAGGCTGAGGAGTGAGTAATTTAGTTGTAGAGGAGTTGAACAACCATGAACAGAAACTTCAGGTATGGAAGGTCCGCGTGGATGACAGGCTGGAAGCTAGTCGAGGGGTCCAAATTGAGCCAATGGAAGCTTGGGACTTGAACAGTCGGTGTAACGACTTCCAACAGACGGGGATAAGGCCGGCAGCGATCAACAAGCAGCAAAGCAGATACCTTAGGCTTCAACAATGAGGGCATACTAAAGTAGAAGTAGGTGGAATTAGTCAGACCACAATGACGACGTATGGACCCCCAAATCTCGACCCTGTCGTAGCTTTAGAATTGTGGCTCTTTCTGAAGACGAGCAATCGACGTGCTGGCGAATGATATGCTTCAGAGTATGCGACTCACGGGGATCTAGGCCCCTCGATTAGAAATCAAAGTGTCCTGTTCTTAAGATAGTTCTATGTTCGTTCAAACTCCGAGTGCGATCATGCCGAGCCGGTAGCGCAACATTCAGCCTTGCCAAGCTCCATAAGCCTCAAGCAATCCGGATGCACCACATGGATAGTGCCAACTGCAACTTCAACGTCTACCTTCTCCTCTGCGCTCAAAGATACGCCGGCTCCACTCCTGTTTATATTTATATTGTCTTTGCTCCTGGCTGCTCGCAATAGTCCTCGTTCCATAACATCCAACCCTTTCTGACTCGTCAGGTGGCTCAAATCGTGAACGAGAGGCAGAATGAGCAACGAAGTGGCCTCTCTGGAATCCGATTTAAAAGAATACAAACTACAGGTATGTACCTTTCATCTAGCTGTTCGCGGTCTGCATGGGCTGACTAGCGCCTCTACTGTAGTTAGAGACAGTTCAGTCCGGCCTGCAAGCCGACCCAGACAACGCAGAGCTACAGAATCTCAAGGCAGAGCTTGAAGAAGTCATTACCCTTACCGAGACTACGATCGCAGAGCTAAAGCCAGCTTCAGCACAAGCACCGTCTAAGAATCCGTCGCCGCCACCAGTAAAGGAGAAATGGTCCAAGGCAGCACATCCAGCTTATCAAGCCGGGTATCGCAAAGCTGCGGTCCCGCAGGAGCCTGTGGAGGAGCCTCAGACGCCAACTACGTTCTCCGTCAATGATACAGTTCTTGCAAAATGGAAGTCAGGCGACAAATCTTTTTACCCTGCGAGGATTACATCAATTACCGGTTCCTCCAGCAAGCCCGTTTACATCGTTACCTTCAAAAACTACTCCAATACCGAGACTCTATCAGCACATGATATCAAACCAATATCGAATGATTCCAAGAAGCGCAAAGCTGATGGTCCACCAGGAGCATCAACAACATCCATTCCAGCGAACACGAACGTCATTTCGGCGGCCGCGAACATTGACCCTACACTTGCCAGTCAGGCTAAAAAAGAACCCAGCAAAGTTAGCGACGGACCAATACGACCTGCAAAGGTTCCCCGGAAGGTGAAAGCTAATAAAGAGCTCGAAGCTGGTAAGAGCAAGTGGCAGGACTTTACAACGAAGGGAAAGGTTGGTAAAGTGGCGAAAAAGGAGAGTATGTTCAGGACACCAGAAGGAGTCAACGCAAGAGGTGACGACTCTATACATCACTTTGACCAGAGCATTAGCTGACCCCTTATTTAGTGGGTTTTACTGGATCTGGACAGCAAATGCGAAAAGACCCTAGCCGTAGCCGGCATATCTATCAGCAAGGAGGGGATGAGGAAGGATACTGAACGCTACTTATGAGGAATGAAGGGCTTTCATATGACAAGGCTTGCACATACAATATCAGCACAATAGATATGATGACATGCTGACTTGTGGCGGCGTGTAAGGTTACTCAGATCAGAAGCGCTTGGTTGGATCGGGTTACGTGATCAATCGATGATACACTTTGTTGGCACTCTCTGTCTGCCCATGCCCTGAGATCTTGAGTGTACGCTGAGGGATTTCTACAGCAGCGATGTATGACCGCTACGAAGACGCGATATCGAAGCTTTGGGGCACAAATGGATTAATTTCCTGTCTGTTCTTGGTTTTCTCGTTTGGCTATTTCAGCACCATTTTTATCAATAGTATTGTTGACCAATGACCCTGATAAAATCTGCATTAACACAATTATCTTATCTATCTTATGGATGTCCGGACATCGTCAGCGTCGTGTTCGTCGGCATGTTTCATCAGCGCACTTTCTAAGATGCCATGAGGGAATGCAATGGATTCGATTCAATCGACTCCATAATCAAATTAAACCCGCTGCTGACCTCATGACCCCTTCGAGGCTAATAGCTGAGCAACCAGTCAATGCTCGGATCTCACTCTTCATACTGAAGGCATTGTCATCGCGAACCCAGGAATGTAACGGTAAATCTGACAACAATCGCACCCATGCGATGACACATCACAACAGACCAACCAACAATGTGCCCGCGATATTTCAAGCGGAAAATTAGCCACGTGAGTCTGTAAGACGGAGCGGCGAACTCACTCAAAAAGGCTTAACTGAGATCCTGCGAATCTTACCTAGCAACATATAGAAGCGACATTCCCCAATTTCTTTAATCCTCTTACTATCCGTAGTTGCCACGACGTGACTTCTAAATTATCCACTTTTGGCAATCGTCCATCATCCAAGCATCGACTCTCTCATCACAACCATGCATTTCGCACTTCCTCTCTCCTTCTTCACTACTCTCATCGCTCTGGCCACCGCAGCACCCAACTGCGGCATCCCCTGCAACACCATCACCGAGTGCACCTCCACCTCCACCGCCCCAGGTACATGCTTCAATGGTGGCCCAACAGCAACGATCTACGACACCACTGTGATAGCCACTGCATCCGTTGATTGCGGTGATTGCGGAGCTCTCGATATCACCACCGCTCATAGACCATGTCCTGTAAGTCCTCACCATCATTTAAGTGGCCTTAGGGATGGATGAAGAGCTCTACTGACCGCTATGGGTGAAGCTGTTCATCATCGAACCTACAACAACGATCACGATTACCACCTCTACGGCTTCGGCTTTCGTTTGCAGCCCGACGCCAGAGCCATTGTAGGGTGGGTTGGCTCTGATGACGCTTGATTTGCTCAAGCAAAGGGTTGTATTGCTGGTACTGTTCACGCATCGGAGGTACAAGAAACCTGGGCGTTCAGTATGTTGTTCTTGGATGTGGACATTCTTTATCATTTAATGTCTGGGATGTAAGTTATAACCAGGCATAGTTGCGAAAATACTATTTCGAATTGAGGAGATGTGCTCAGAATCTATCCTTGTATACAATTCGCGCTGCGACGAGAGCTCTGCTTGACAAGATGGACAAAACGTCATTAGCAAGCACCACACAGGGGTGCACAACGATGGTAGCTAGCAGATTGCTTATACAGTATGAGGTAGAGTCAAGTTGGATATATTCTCCGTTCTAAGGCCCGAAGCAAAGCTTCAGCGACGAATGCAAAATGTATAAATCTAACCATGCGAAAGCCTCAACCATAAGCCCGAAGAATAATGCTGACATAAATTCTAGAATCGCCAAAGTTGCAAGCGGCAAAGCAAATGCGGAGTCAGCAGTCAGACTGTTACAGCCTCCAGGCATGACGCTAGGAATGTGGCTCAGGGGGCTTCATTAAGACCCCTGAATGATTTGTGAATATCTGGCATGTGATATTAACGTCATCATTAGCTCGCCACCATCAGGTGTTATCGTGTTATTCTATCATGTATATTAGGAGCGACCTCGCATAGATTCTAGCACCTTAAGCGAGGCATCATCCATCCGGCAGGTCAACACCCGCAACACTTTTTCGACTTGCGCTCCTGCAAGTGAGCTAGATCCTACATCACATCTAAGTATCCTACGCACAACCATCATCAACACTTGTTGGGAATCAGAACCTTCACAGCAATGACATGGACCATCTACGACGAGTGGTTCGCTGGACTTCATTGGGCAATTGATGCAGATGACGATCCGGCCGGACCTCCAGAACGAAGAGCCCTTTTTGGGTACCTCAGTGGCACAATGACGACCGATGAAGCAGTACATGTATTGCGAGAAGAAGTCAGGCCAGCGAATCGCTCAGCCACACGCGCCTGGGGCTTTTTAATTGACATCATAGAAGAGTTCCCACAAGACCATGGAAAATTGCTGGAACTTCTTGATGCTATTGCGCAATTGCTTACGGCAAGAGGAGAATTTGAGGAAGGTTTCCGTTTTCTTGAGTGGGATTTGCAAATGTACTTCGGTGGTAAGAGCAACGTATTTGGTATTTTCACGTTTGAAAAGCTGATGTTATGTATTGCAGGTAGAGAGAGTGACTTAGAAAAATTCCATTCATCGAGCTACCATCAGCACTATCAGCACCATTACATCAATTTGAGCGCCTTCATCGCGCGCTCTTGGCATCACCGGCACGGAGAATGGACTAATTGGGCCATGCAGCTATCGCAAAAAGCTCTGGAAGCCGATCACGACAAGCTTTTTACCAATCTGTTTGGACAGGCTGTGGCGCAGCTTTTCTTGTTCAGTGGTCCAGAAATGTATGCGAATAGCGAATCATCCCAGTACAAGCGCGGGCCTTTGCTTCTTAAAGAGAGGGAGACTGCTACGGTATCATGCTGGGAGTTCTGGAAGCGGAGATTGAGTCAATTGAAGGAGTCGGAACTTCTGAGCGATGAAACAAGGGAATTATTCTCGAAGGCTTTAGAGAGTATGGCCAAAGTGGAGGCTGAGACTGGATGATGATGCTGCAATAAATGGGAAGCATAAGGAATTGCTGTGGTACCAGAGATAATACATAGATACTTCGTTGAGTACACTGAGGGAAGCCTAGAATCAAAGAGTAGGTATCCGTCATCATGCCATTTTCAACATTGTATACATCTACAAACGTGCTGAAGGCCCGTAAAGGCGGCTGTTTATCTCGTCCTGGAGTTGGATCTTTTCCCCATTCACCTCCCGAATCTTACCAGGCACAAGTATCTGTTCAAAAGCCTGCTTGAAGTCGGCCTTGATATCCTTGATGTGCTCAATCCCAACAGACAGCCTGATCATGTCATCTGTAACCCCAATCTCGGCCCGATCCTCGGCGTTGAAGTATTCGTGCGTGGTCGAAGCTGGGTGGAGGACGAGGGTCTTTGCATCACCGAGACTATTAAGGTTGATGAGACTGGTAGAAAAGCAGCAGAGAAGGGGAAAGGGGATGCGTACTTGGTAGTGATGATGACCATTTTCAAAGCATCACAGAATCGAGCACCTGCTTCGTATCCGCCTCTTAGACCGAAGCATATCACGGAGCCGAATCCCCGTTTAAGGTATTTGAGGGCTGCTCGGTGATGCTGGTGGTCTTTGTGTCCCACGTAGCTTACCCAGGCCACAAGGGGCTGCTCTCGGAGCCAGTTGGCAATCTCTGCCGTGTTCTGCGCGTGACGCTCGCAGCGCACAGCGAGAGATTCGAGGCCGATCAACAGCTGCTGAGCCGCAGGTGCGCTGAGCGTGCTCCCCGTGTCGCGAAGAATTTCGAACTGGCAGCGGACGGCAAAAGCCCGGTTGGAAAACCGCTCCCAGAGCTTCGTCTGGGGGTCGTGAAATTGGGGGAACCGATCTGGGTGGCTGCCCCAGTCAAACTTGCCACCGTCGACGATGATGCCGCCAATTGTAGTGCCGTGGCCGCCTATCCATTTGGTGGCCGAGTGAACAACGATGTGTGCCCCGTGGTCGATGGGACTACAGAAGTAGCCAGCACAGCCAAAGGTATTATCGCACTAAAAATGCTCCTCTCTTAGTCTACATTCTTCACAGCGAGTTCAGGAACAATATTACAATCAGTGGAACGCCCTTGTCGTTGCAAATATACGAAAGCGCCTCCAAGTCCAGGATGACGTTGCCGGGGTTACTAATGCACTCCACCCAGACAAACTTAGTTCTATTATCGATGGCAGCCGCAAATTCCATAGGATCTCGAGACTTGACGAAGCGGCATTCGATGCCCATCTGCTTCGCCAAGGTGCTGAACTGGTGAAAAGTGCCAGCGTGAACATGAAACGACGAGACAAAGTTGTCACCAGCGCCCGCGAGAGCCAGAATTGTCATGGCAACGGCTGCGGAGCCGGATGCAACGGCACAAGCAGCCACGCCACCTTCCAACACGGCCATGCGATTTTGGAGGACATTGACAGTGGGCTGTAGCGACAGGGGCGCCGCGGTCAGCACACTCACTTACTAGCAGCAATGGGTGAAGTGCAAGGACACATACATTGGTGAAGCGGCTGTAGATATTTCCGAACTGCGTCAGGTTCACTAGACGTGCACCGTGTGATATGTTGTTGAATTCAAAGGCCTATATAAGAACGACGGACCGTGCATCTTTAGCATTCACTCCTTGGCGTTTGAATTTTGGGGTTGTTTCTTGATCTTACTGCTGAGCTATATACAGGCACAGCGCAACTGCCTAAAACGTCCGGAAATCGACTGGAAGAGACAAGTATTGAGTATGCGATTTCATATCTTCCATTGGTACTAGAAGAACTGACCCGGCATGAAGCAATTGAGTCTCGAATACCCTTGGAGGGTCCTGACTACAATTGGAAGTGGGATTATCCGTACAGGCCGTCATCTTGCTGGATTAAGGTATCGGAAAAGGGGAACAGGACTGAATGAATGAATCGGTGAGTAGATGAATGGATGGGTGAATGAAGCTTCAAATTAACGAACCTCAGGACCTTTTTTTGGCATTGTATTTGTATCTGCACACTGTTACAGGCCTGTGATATTCTCTGACGTCGCCCAATTCGACTCGATTTGGAAATCTTCCAGCAGATCGCATTAGGACGCATAGCGCATTACAACATGCGTTATCATGAAATCCATGCCAGTGAGTGCCCCGCGTGAGAAACTTGTAAAAGCATTAACTAGAACGCGAGTGACCGGTACAGAATAACGCTTGGATTTGTTCGCGACCCTCGCCCGTGTAGCCACTGGCGATTCTCATCCGAAGTGCACCGAGTATTTAGCCTTATACAATCTATGATTGAGTTGTGAGGCTTTTAGTGACAGCACGGATATCTCCTGCGAGCCGCAATTGCAGTCTGTCCTTGAGACACTGACCGATGGAGTAGCTCGGGGTAAGGTGGGGACGCCTTGCGAGCTAGACAGGTGGCAGGCAGATCTACGCCCCATCTCCTAAAGTACAGCCACTTAATGCATGTGATCAATCTGACGTACGTACTTTGTGCCACTTGGGATACTCCGCTATTCGGAGAGTCGTGGCATGTAGATAATACATAGACACGTCGTTGAGTATACTGACGGAAGCCCAGAATCAATAAATATTATGTTTTTCTTTAGGTAACAGGTATATGATTATTAAGCTATAATTAGGGGAATAAATCACTCGCCTGATAGCTAGATTTCTCCTTGAGCCATCGCACGGTCTTCTTCATATTTATGGATACCAGCTGGGGTGATGTGGGAGGGCGTTGGCCATGGGGCTGCCGAGCCCGAGGAGTCGCCGAGCGCCAAGGCTGAGGGTAGAACCGTGACTACTAGCTCTACCTACCTTCATAAGGAACCTAATACGAAGTACAAAGTTGCGAGGTTACTTTGACCAGAATTTTGGCTCTGGTCACCAGTCGTGACCCAGCATCACCCAAGCACGCGCGAGCATTAATTGGCGCTTATCCTATGCCATAAGAAGGGTAAGGTTGGGGCAAATTTCTGTCACCTTGGCAAACTTTGACCTCACCCTACCTCGCCGCATAACGCCAGATTGAGATGTCAGCGCCAAGCACCCCTGATCAGTATACGAGGCTGCATGCAATGCAGTCCGGTTCGTCACGACTTGCTCCGATACTCAAGAAACCTTTGTTCTCTACCACCATGTGGAGATGACCCCCGTTTCCTCTAGTGGCCACGTGGCCTTTGCGTGCACTCTCAACGCCCATCCATCTTTTGCTTGATATTCAGCCCGTCATCAGAACCAGTGGAGTGCTATTCGGGGTTTTCTTGTCGTTTAATACCCCGCGATTGGGCTTCATCATATATGGCACAGCTTGAATTAGTAGCACGTTCTGCATGCATGAATTCAGCCCATTCGCCATTTTCAGCATCCTTTAACCTGGAGAAGCGGCTCGCGGGTCAGAAAATCTTATGCATGCTGCACAGGTTTCTTGATACAGAATGACCAAAAAGCCACAAATTGGTTGCGCAACAGCATCAAAGTTAATAACCATTCCAAAGCACGGAGTAAGCACGTGGCTTCTCGCCCTTGCTATAAATAAGCCAATCTCTGGCCAGATCGACGGGCCCAAGCGTGTAACGCAAAACACGGCTTACACGCATTGCATTGACGGCTGGGAAATATCATCCAAGGGATTCAAAGAACGCATTCTTGTGTTGGCTGGAAGGATCGGACTGCATGTGATGTCTAATTCACTGGTTGTGCTTGTTCATCCGTAAATATTCTGCAAAACTCGTGTCAGCCCGAATTGAAATCGCTGAAGCTGAAAGCAACCGAAGTCACTGAGTGCTGGACCCGCAAATTTGACATATAAAGAGCCTTTTGCCAGGTCTTGACCATACATTCCCTAGGCTGTCAGATTCTCTTCCTTACTAAGACCAGTACCTTACCCTATCTCATCAATCATCGCACAATCCGCAACCATGCACCCCTCAATTCTCTTCCCCAGCATCGCAACCCTCTTCATCGCTTATGCCGCGGCCAGCAAACATTGTACGACAACTTCAACAGTAACCCCTACTTGCAACAACGGTAGCCCCACCGATACAATTTATGGCACAACGGAAACTGCTACCATCTCGGTCAATTGCCATGGTTGCGAGACGCTCACCTACGCTTATGCACGCCATGTGTGTCCTGTAAGTGTAGCCTGCTGACGAAATCGCACCATCTGTCACATCCATAGCGGCGAAGAAACGGTTGTACTGACAGCGACACCTATAGGAGTATATCATCGTCCCCACAACTACCGTGACAGATCCCGTCTCCGTGACTACCACCATTCTATGCAGTAAGACCCCGTAAGGCGATGGATTTCGACATGGCATTTGTGAGGGATGAGACAAAAAAGATACATCGGTAGTCTTTTTTTGGCTCTCAGCCTATAAAGTTCTGTCTTTATAGCTGTTAATGTAAGGGGCATTGTTAGGTTTCGAAGACAAAAAGCCAAGAAGAATAATTTGACAGTTCACAATTCGCAAACACCATCCTGTGATTTAGCGTGTACAGCTGGTGATTGAAACCTCACTGCCTCGAAACTTTCGCCACGATCCGTAAGCGGCGGCATGACCGTAAAGCACGATTCTGTGCCCCGACCGTCACTCACTCATATAGTATCTGAATATGTCCGAGTAAAAAGTGCATTATTTGACAACTTTGAAGTGATTTTGGGGATTGATCAGCTGGAGATTGGTCGGTGATTTTAGGAAAATCCATGGGAAGTCGGTCTTGGCGAATGACCAGACTTGAGCCTATAGCAAGATGTTGCTGCGCTACTCGGTACTTTGGTACTGAGGATAAGGTGAGGCTGCTCTAAGAACGGTCTGTTCGTCATGAAAGGAGTTCTGGGGAAGTATGGTGTACACGATAGCTTTTCAGATGTTGGAAAGCCTGGACACTGGGCGTAGAGCCTGTATGACCTACAGGGATCTTGATTAGTAGTACTGTAGCTATCAAAGCTTTTAGTCTGCGCCGTAGAGATATAGCAACCGAGAAAGATGTTCTCCGTAGGCAATCATAGATGTCGACAATTTTGCTCAGAGCCAAAAAAGTGCCAAGGCCGCTAACTATGACGGGGCAGCCGAGGCGGTCCTCAGGGCAATCGGCTAGCTTACCTGAAAGAGCTACTTGACGATGGTGTATGGACAACTCAGGAAATTCTACTTCACATAGCTTCGAATTCAGTCGCCAGGGTCTGTCCGTCCGTCTGGCACATCATAATGTCTTCACTTGGCTCCAAACGCCCGCGGGAAGAGGATAGCAATGATGTTTCACGCCCGCGCAAGCGTCCAGGCGGTGCAGCACGAGTCTCCAAGTCCGAGACCGAAGCTGTCCTCCAGCGACAGCATCAACGAGCCGAAGAAGCCAGGCAAGCAGCCGCTACACGTGGTGTGGAAGAGGTAGTTCGACAGCATTACAATGCAGTACCTCAAAGAGGCAGAGATTGGCGCAAAACAGACAGTCGAATCAAAGGTCTACGGAGCTTCAACAACTGGATTAAGAGCACTATAATACATAAATTTTCACCTGCAGAAGCTGAAGCTGAACCATATCCTTTGCGAGTCTTGGATATTGGATGTGGGAAAGGAGGAGACCTAGGCAAATGGCAACAAGCACCGCAGCCACTTGAACTCTACGTGGGCGTGGATCCGGCAGAAGTGTCAATTGAACAAGCTAGAGAACGATACAAGCAGATGGCGTCAGGAGGAGGTCGGGGAGGTAGAGGTCGTGGAGGATATCATGGCGGTGGACGACCACCGACTTTTCATGCAGAGTTCTTTGCCGAAGATGCATTCACCTACTCTCTTGGCGATATACCTGTCATACGCGATGTCGGATTCGGGCCTGGCTCCCGGTGGGGTCCTGGTGGCGGTTTTGACGTTGTCTCGATGATGTTCTGCATGCACTACGCGTTTGAGAACGAAGTCAAAGCCAAAGGGATGCTGGCAAACGTGGCAGGGAGTCTCAGAAAAGGAGGACGGTTCATCGGAGTCATACCAAATTCGGATGTCATACGCTCTGCCGTGGTGGCTTTTCATGCACAACAAGCGAAGAACAAGCCACCAGATGGACCTAGTGGCAAGGCAGAAGTCAGTGGTCAGCGCAATGACGAGCCTGCTGGCTCTGAAAGCCCACCGTACATAATAGGCGACCAAGACAGTGGCCCACCTGCCGAGCCCGAAGCCAACGCCTCAACTAAAGATACAACCCACGCAAAACATACAGAAGGAGCAGATGGTTCGGAAGTCGTGCCAGGAGTCACACCAGCCATAAACGTTCTCACCGAGCCATCATCAGAAGTCAATGGCGATGTTGAAAAGCCTAAGGCTGATACAGCATCTACGAAAGATGACCGACTTAGGTCTTCGCCCCAAAGAAACGAAAAAAAGGACGATGAGCAGCCCGAACCAGAAGTAGCAGAATGGGGCAACAGCATCTACCGCGTCCGATTCCCCGGAGATACACCCAAAGACGGGATATTTCGTCCCCCATACGGCTGGAAATATAGTTTCTTCATGGAGGAAGCTGTTGAAGAAGTGCCAGAATACGTGGTGCCATGGGAGGCTTTCCGAGCGTGAGTCTCCTCCCTCCTCTCCTCTCCTCTAAGCCAAGTAGCTAATATGTCTGTGACCCTGTAGCATAGCCGAAGATTACAATCTAGAACTACAATATCGCAAACCTTTCGCTGAAATATGGAAAGAAGAGCAGAACCACCCTATCTTCGGACCTCTAAGCGAGCGAATGGGCGTCAGAGGCCGGGATGGGGGACCACTGCTGGTCAGTGATGAGGAAATGGAAGCGGCTAGTACGTGTTGTTTTGCGAATGTTGTTCTGGGCTATTGCTAATTAAGTCTTAGGCTTCTACCATGCATTCTGCTTTTACAAGATCTAACGATTTTGATACATCGCATTACGGCGTTTGGAGATGGCATATAGACATGATACCCAACTTTTCTTGAATCGATCCACTTCATCCGTTCCTAAACAGTATTCTGATACCCTCTTACTGAAACACCAAACGTTCCCTACATGAGAATCCTTGTAGCCTTCATCGTACACTCGCGCTAGAATAGATCCCCCCACCGGCGTCACAACCCCGAAATGACTTTTGTAGGAGTAGATCCTTCGTGGTCGCTAGCCTTCGCGGCCGCAATCGAAACAAAACGGCTGAAACGCTCCGGACCGACCTCAGTATCACCACAATTATCCAATCGAAACACACCACACCACACCATTCCATTCCAACTTCCCAAACAGAAACAGAAGCTGAAGCATCTCTGCATTTGTGCATATCCATCCATTACTGCATACTTGCTCGCCATAACCTTTACTCTGCATGAGTCATCGTTTTTAAACTTTTGAGATAGGTAGGGAAACAATACCCGCTGCCAGACTATGACTGATCACGAGTAAGGTGCGGCGAACAACTGCAAACAATACCCGCTGCCTAAACGTTTACTGATCACGAGTAAGGTGTGGCGAAATGCATCGCATGGGTGAGCTTAATTACTCAATTACGGGAGGTTACCTTAGGTCGGGCTCAGCCTCAGCCCTTTCAATTAACATCCGATGAATGACGTAGTTTTCCGCAGCTAAGCCTCATCCTTCGGTGAGTGGAGGGAAGTGGTGGAGGCTGGGTCGTCGTCGACCATGGATTTTGTTGAGAGGGGGGTGATGTTACGATACAGAATCGATGGTGGTCTTTGGACAGAAGAATTGGTAGATGAATTGAATGATATTCATCTATCTACTTCAACAAGCTAGATTAAAGCCAGCGCGATGATGATACGAGTACAGCCACCTTCTTTCCTTCCTCACACGCATAACCTCTTCATTCCATTCCATCTCTTCTCCTCTCTGCTGGGGCCAACGCTCTAGGTACATGATCCTAGGCTGCCACACCAGCTTCTTTCCTCCATTCCATGACCATTAACCCGGTACATTTGCACAAAGATGCTCTCACGCCGAGACAGAAAGTTAATCTGCTGGGACCGCATCGCAAAGACCGCATAGCCAGCGCACTGAGACCGAAAACGTGTTGTGTCGAATCAAAGGGCTTTTTTGGTTGCTTTTGTTTTTGGTTTGGTGGGATTCGGAGTGATCGTCGTCGTCGTCGTTCGTGTTGTGTGTAGTCATTATCCATTAAGACAACTCCCTTCTTCAATAATGAAACTCCCTCGCACCCCTATCCCCAACACTATAATAAGTCGACCTTCTCTCCTGCTGCCTCAACCTTCTCTCCTTCTCCTTCATATCCGCCTCATACAAACTCCCGCGCCCACGATATGCCTTATTCTCGCGCTCTGATTTTGTCCGCCGCAGCGATGACGGCTCCACGGTCTCGATTATCGGTGACCTCCTTCGTGACTCCCGTGGGCGCTCGGTATATTTTGTTGTCACCCGTGGCGCAATGATGTGTTCATCATAATAATCTGTAGCCTTGGCCCGGGGCGCAACGTGGTATGTCTCGTCATAAGAAATGATTGGTTCCTTGCGTCGGAGTCGGAGTCCCCTCTCCAAGGCCATCAACAGTTCCCGCACTGCTCCGCAGTCAGGTGGTATCTCGATCTCGACTCTTTTGTTGCCTTCCAGGTCGATGACGGAATGATGTTTCCCCTCTTTCGCAATCACATATTCTGTTACTTCGAGAGCGCGCGCGTGGCCTTTGGGGCAGAGGGTGCGGCCTGTTTTGTGGACGGTGTAGGGATGGGCGCAGTCGGCGCAGTGTGAGGCATGGCGCGCAAATCGGTGCATGACATAGAGCTCGTCCTCGCGGGGGAGGCGGGATACGGTTGCTGGGATGGGACCGAACTTGACTTGGCGGGGTCGGGTGGGGAGGGAAGGCATTGTTGCGGTTGGGGGGCAGCTAGCCGGGCGACGTGGATGATGTGGTGGTTGTGGTGGTGGGTAGATAGGGTAGCGGTAGTATGTGGTTCGTGTGGTGGTGTAATTGTAGGCTGATGGATACACTTTGAAAAGTGGAGGAATTGGAGGGGTCTGGTGGTGGTTTATATAGACGCTGGAGGGCGAGTGGTTTGCTTGATCAGAAGATGGAGTTATCACGGAGGATTGGGTTTGGAAGTTTGGTATAGTGTTTCGCGGGGTTCTTTGTTCTTAGGGAGGATGTAGTGCGATTGTTGCAGGTGGGTAGCGTATATATATAGGAAGCTTCAATCAATCCGGTGATACACTGTCTCTGCGCCCCAGTTGGGTGTGTGTGTGCACAAGTGACAGAATTGAAGTAGACAAAGAATGACAGTTGCTGTTGAAGAAAAAGAAGGAGGGGATTGACCAGGCGGAAGCTGGCTTCTAATAAGTAAAGCTAAGGTAGGTACGTCTGCCTGCTCGTGTACGACATATCTTTGTTGCCCGGGGCCAAAACGACAAAAAAAACGAGTCAGAGTCACGCACCTTCCCGGCATGCGGCGCTAATGCACACCTTCTAAGGCAACCATCCGCTAAAAACCCTGGCTTGGCAGGCAGCCAAAACCCCCCTGCACCACCATCATGTCAGATGTGTGGCAGATGTAGCCAATCACACAATGCGTGGGCGGTGGCTGAGTGGTTTGTTCACACACAGAGAGGTGGCTTTGCGACGGTTGGATGTAACATTGATATTACAGTGCCGCAGTTTCTTTGTGGAGATTGTTTGCTATGGCGCATGAGAGGTTATGGCTGTGCAGACAAAGGATCCGAACGACTGAATGGGGTTCGAGAACAATGATGATGATGTTGTTGTTGTTGCGCATGACTCTACGCTATTTACTCGTTATCACTGAGTTGATTCATCAATTGCTTCCTCCTTTCCCAAACCCGCCAGATCGCCTAACCGGTGGGGACAAGTGCGTGGATAAGGTACAATGACTCCCACTCGCTCCCAACTCAATTCCGAACAAACGCCGAGCAGTAGTGTGAAATCGGCCTTACCTAATGGTGGGGTAAGTACTTTAGCGAGGCACTATCCAATTTAGCGGGTGTAGCGGGTGTAATCCATCCCTGTTTGGGAATGGCTGTGCTACTTAGGGTCCGTAAAGATGACTGCGCGCGGATGCCAAGCGCTAAGACCATCCATGTCCAGCTGAGTATGTGACAGATGTAGAAGTAACATACTCGGACCAAGGAGACAAATGGAAAGGCAGACTAGGGGTGATTACGGAACACAATACACGCAACAGAGAGAATGCGTGACCGGTTACACCCTCTCTGTCCTTGATCGTTCAGCCGCTGTTGCTCTCCATCCTGCATCCGCATGGCTGCTTTGGCCCCCCGGCTTCTTGCGTCTGGCCTCGTGCACGCAAGCACTTTCACGCGCCATCAGCTTGGAGGAACACAATCTTCTCGCTGTGTGCACACCACTTCTCGGATGTTTGGGCTGCCTTGCTGTGTCTACGTAGGCGTGTACGTGAGTGGCTTCACTTCATCCGACTTCGGTCCTCTTTCTCTTCAGAACTCGTGCGGGTGACACGGGCGAGGTATCAATTGTCAAATTCGGACAACAATATGAATCTCACGCATTTCAAATGCTGTCGTTGCCTTCTTTGCCTTTGCCAGAATGACCTCGGTTTCTTTGTCATTACATCCATTACGTACTTCATCGTGCCAAATTTATTACGGAGGCGCGTTGACCTGCAGCCACGACGGCTACAGGCCTTCAGAACTTGGCTCTCGGCCTTAATCTTGAGACGATTCCACGGTTCAAGCCGGTTTTTTGCCGGAGCTTTCCTTTGAATAATCCCGCATACATTCGAAAATCCTTCTAGCGTTTTCTACGTGTCGTACAAGCCCTCAGAGACGCGCCAGTCGTCAGCACTACTTTTTAGAGCTTAGGACAAGGCTGCGCTTCCATCTCTTTCGTTGAAAGTCTGCTGCTGATCCATTGGGTCCTGTCTTCCTTCCTCACATGGCTAAATGCGTCATTTTTCTTTCCCCTTTTCCAACATCTGGCAAGGCTTGGGACCCATCGGGTTGAATCATGCACCATGTGATCTGCTCTCGTCACGCTGTTGCTCCCTATTGGGTCCCATCCTAACGGGTCGGCGGTATTGCGAAATGAAGACTCGAACTGCCGCCGGGTATGTCGTGCTTTGGGAGCCGAGATACCTAGCTGGTTGCCTTCGGCAAGGCTACGCTTTTGCGACCAATACACTGCCCGGAGATCGGTCCATCTTCTGCTTCCAGGAATCATTGATGGCGTATCTCCTGCAAGGGGACCACCTCATTTTCCGCTGGAGATGACAAATGCAATGATACGGTCCATGATGGAGGCGTGCATCATGCGCCGTAGGGTCGGCAACAGCAGGCTTTTCGCGAGTTCGCCAAAGTCCAAAAATGAGGCGAACGGGGTCATCGGCCGATCATCTGTCCATGGCTGGGTTGGTCCGCAGAGTGGTGCGTGTGTTCGAAACGAAGTTGATGGACTGGTGTCTCAGCAAAAGATGATAAGACGGATCATTTCCAAATTGAGTGAACCAGTTCTGCGTCTGTCAGCCGAACGCTTACGAACCGGGCGTAGACGCCAAGCAATTCCAAGTCCAAACTTGTTAATCGCCACGCATTTGTCATCGTGGTCCTCGTGATTCGCCGCTGTCTTTTGTAAGAAGCTAATGATGGTGCAACAGTACTCTCGCCCCTGTGCACAGAATTGGGGCGCCTGTTTTGAACTTCGCTCGAATTGCCCCCCTTTCAGCACATTCAATGACGTCTAGCATTGATTGTGGATGCGTAACCACAACATCATCTTGTCAATGGGTGAAGGCAAACCGCACTAGTGGTGTACGAATCGGTTCATCTGTTTACGCCAGCACGCCCCAATCATCACCAGTGGTTTCAATGACGAGTGATGTCATAGCTCTTAGCCTACAGGTATGGCAGAGGAGATTGACCTTGTTGTGTAGGCACGGGATTCGAGACCCCAGAGTTCGAAGGCCTGAAGGAAGTTGAATTTGACGTCAATATCTTCCCTGTGAAGAAGTAGGAAAGGGAGGAGTTGTTGGTTCTACCGAAAAAGTCATCGGTTCGACCCTGGTAGGCGCCATTTACCTTTTCTTGCTGTCTAGAATTTTGTATCGTGTTGATATCCCCGATGTTCTCGCAGGGCTTGGCACAAAACCGCACCCCAAGAGGACAATCAAAAGACTTTATTATCAGCCAAGTTTGAAATATCATTGGAATGCTTCTGTTGAGATTCAGGTGGTAGAGCTTGATTGTCTAGCTCAGCGAGATGCGCTTCACAGATATCATGCCTGTGGCATGGCAGTGAAGAGACGACTTTAATGAAATACCACGGCATGTTCAAAATGCCACAGCATTTTCAACAGTTCCATCCGGGCAGAAAGCCTCTCAAGTCCTCCACGTCTAATCTGACAAAGGTGTCTCTCTATCACAGTACTTGTGAGAAACGTTTAAACTAGACATCATGCCGTTGGACGACTTAGCATGAACTTGATAATGGCATACAGGCGAAGAAAAACATTTGCGTGCCCGTGATAATGATGACCATTTATGCGGATCGCTAGAGCTATCAAATCAAGGGCAAGCCAGTGCACTGTTACAAATCTATCTTCAACAATTTAAGCAAACATCTGGGCACTATTTTCCAAAGAAAGAGTCAGACTATTACGCCTGGAATCTGACAGACCGTTAAAGGTATTGGAATTCTTGCAGCAGCCTTAGCCGTAGGCGAGCTTACCCCAGCACGACCACAGCCCAGATCATAGGCACAAAGATTCTGGGCCACTAGACTTATCACCAGGTTTCGTCGTAACCTATTCTCCATCTACATTATTCCTCTGCACTTTCCGCAATGTAGCAGTCGCACTTGTGCAGCAATTGATAGAGTAGCACCCGGGACGCAAATAGATCTAGACACCGAAAAGCCCGATCTTGGCATTTCCAAGAATAGATTTCCCCCCACCAACGTAGCGATGAAAGATAAGAATAAGCCTCGACAGACTTATTTGGAGATTCCCACCTTCCAATATCTTCAGCCTCTGGCCTTCAAGCACCAATTGCACTCCTATCTCCTTTGCATCAGCCCTGTGGCTGCTTACAATATGCATGAGTCTGATGCAGGTGTTTCTCGATTTGTTTCAGATGTTACTCTGCTATTATCCAGATTGCATGTTGTCGATGGTCGGTACTTTGATACTTACAACTTTCCTCTGATGTATATAAGTGATTGCCTGCTACGATGTTTCAACTATATAGACTACTCCAAGAACAAGCTCCTATACCAATCTCACAGCTTTCCATTCTGAAGACTATTCGAGACTTTCGTCCATCTTCATCTGTATTCTAACCAATCAAAAGACATTTCACTCCGGAAATCCATCTAGATACAATGGCGGACCCCGTCTCCATCGCTATCACTGCCACCCTTCTTCCCATCGTGCTTGCTGGTATCCAAAGCGGCCTCGCGCTTGCCCTTGATGCCATGCCAGAGATCCATGATCACAGGAACAAACACGCCATGAAAAAACTCCATGCTTTGTTCCTGAAGGCGAAAAAGGGCGAACTGACGGAGAAAGGTAAGACCCATCATGGATCGAAATCCATTTTCTTAGACTCCAAAACCTAACATTCATACTTGGTTAGATTTCCAACAAGCCCAACACTATTACTCCAAGCTCGAAACTTTTGCTCTCTTCTCCGAAAACCAAATGCTGCTAGACCACCTCGAAAAAATCTTGAATCTCATGGAAGGAACCCTCGTCGTAAAGAACCTGATGGAAAAGAACAACCCGATCGACTCGTCAGATATCGATATCTTAAACTCCAAGATCCAGACTTGGGATATGGGTAATGCAATGGTGGATATGTTTAAGAAACATGACTTGCCGCCGTATGAAGCCGTCTCAAGTTCGCCGGGTTTGATCAAAGATCCGGCACCGCCAGCGAGCGGAAAGAATTCGGCGAATACTAGGACTTGGCAGAAACCGGCTATGTGGTGTCTGGTTGCTGTCATGCCTCCGTTGCTGTTCGTACCTAAGATTAGGCATAAGTGCTAGGGCGGTAGGACTGGTGGTTTGGCTAATATTGTAGATGAAAAGTGTAGGAAAAGCAAGGTGTTTTGGCGTTGGCAGAAGGTGCTCGGTCTGTTAATCAGGACCAATGTAACATTCGGAAACAATTATTGTACTATATCATTTCTATTCGCCTATAGAACTTTAATTTCAGCTCATTTTCAGCAGAGCTGCTGCCTTTCTCTTTGCTTATTGCATCTCTTGACTCCTTACTTTGATACTGGGCAATGGAGAACAGGTTTACCAGACACTAGGCTGTCGAGTTTCGCTTTCTTCTCAGCTCGTGGAAGACCGGGATAGTAAAGGGCGATTTACACTCCAGCAGAAGGATCATGGTGTCCCTCAGCTCGCTCCATCAAAGCGGCTACCCCACGGAGTCTCACGGGAGAAAAAAATTTGTCCATGTAGCCCGTCAGTCAGATCTCCAAAGCTTAAGGAGAAAAGTGCGAATATCAATCTGCATTTTATGATTTTACTATCCAGATATTTTGTCCCCTGCGAGCGGTTACCGATTCTTACTTCTCTCGGTGTCGGAGAAACTTTCCACCGCAGAGAACTCACCACCCAGCAACTGGCAGAGCATCTCCACGAGATCACAGCTTTCCCTCCCCCTCAAGCAGCCATTATGGCAAGGAAAGGTACCCATCCTATCCACCATCACCATATCACACAGATAATCCACCACAAGCGCTCCCCTCACCTCTCCCCCTCTCCCAACCCACCCTTCCGCGTCTCTAAAATCCACCCAGTCCGCTAACACACTTGATTCTCACCAGCTAAATCACGAACAATCGCCGTCCGTCTAATTTCAATGGCTCTAACAGGCTATTATCGAACCCTCCGACGGCCTCGCGCACATAAGCCGCTGTCGATGCTGAAGTACGATCCAGTTGGTACGTGTGGACATTCACTTGCCTTGGAAATTTGAATCGAGGGCTTTTTACCTGGGAGGCGTTTGAGGAACGGAGGAATTGCGCTGACGAATGGGCAGTGAAAAGGCATGTCTTGTTCTTGGAACAGAAGCGTGGTGGGGGGAAGTGAGAGTGGATGGCTGGAGGGTTATATACATGGGGCGCAGTGTGTGGGGAAGAGAAGAATGCTGGGGTTGGGGCTATATGATCATTATGATCCTCGGCATGAAGACACGGGTGGGCCGTATCCACAGCGAGCGGGGAATGAAGTGTCAAGGTTGCGGCGGATCCATCTGTGGAAATGTATCAACAGGACAGTCCAAGTGCTCCTTCTTCCGAGAGCAACTTAAGCGGCGACTGCTATACTCAGATAGTGTCCAAGGTGGCTGTGATCAGGATTGTGCCATTATAGCCATGGGGCGCACGATTGCGCGGTACAGCAAATATAGCTAAATCTAAATCTGTGAGAATAACGACGCTGAGCTGCACCTGAAGCACGATTGACATACATGGAAATTCTAGCAAATGCACGCCGAACAAGCAATTAATGGTCCATAGCAACAACTGTGATAGCATAAGCGAATGATTCACCAGCAAAACATATATGATGTAACACCAAATTTGTCAACAATGAATAGGGCAAAGCAACACCCACTCCGCCCGGAACAGGTTCGCATTGACTAGTTTCCCTCGGGTTGAGACGGTGAGTGGGCTAAAGCTCAGTAGAGCGGCGTAACTCTTGCGAGAATCGACGACTCATCTGCTCATCTACTGAAACGTCCGTTAGTATGGCTAAGGTAGTTGAAATCTAAACTCACCTTTCGTGGTCTTCCTAGTAATCTTGGTAGATGTCATTCGACTGCGAACACTGGGAAGGCGGGACTGTGATTGAGAGTCTTCTATGACGGGGCCGAGTGATACCATGCTCGATTTCCGTTTTTTTGGTGGCACTATAGATTTCGAATCATCAATATTCGCTATAGAGGCGCCGCGCTTGGCTACTGTGGAGCTCCCTTTGAGGATGCCACGAGGTTTATTAGCAAGCTCCTGTTGGGGACGCTTTGGTTGATCCCCCTTCTGTGGAGCCACGATTGGCGTGGTGAGACCACGAGCCGACGACTGCGTGGAAGCCATCGCGTGACGCTTAGTTGTAGAAGCTTCCTTCAATCTCGCTTCCGGTATAGCTTGACATGGTGTCTCGCAATGTCCATTGAGCGGCTCCCGTCTATCACCTGTTTGGCTACAAGTAGACCTGCTTTGGGACAGTGAAATTTGCAATACCTTCGTGCTCTGAGTCCGGGTTACAGGTGTCACTGGAAACAGATTCATCAAATCGTCTTCGGTGATTAGCTGCGAATCTTCCTCAATGTCTATTGGTGTCATCGATCTCTTATAATCTTTATCTTGGGAGTCTTCTACTATTGCCGGCAACGGGTTAGAAGAATGTTCAGAACGATCTGCGCCTTGACGAAAATGGCCGAGCTGTGTGCCGTTGCCCACTTGAGACTCTCTAATGATTGCTGGATGCGGTGTGTTGAAATGCTTAGAGGTATGAGAGTCATGACCAAGTGTGCTAGTCTCCGCTTCCTTAGCTTGCTGCAAGCACCTTTCCTGAGGTTGCTGAAGCCTCTTGATATAACTATCCTTTATATCGTTATTGGCGATGCTAGCTTGCAATTCCTCTTGGACTTTTGAGAATGCATTATCCTTGTGCGTGACTTGTTCCTCGAGTTCAGCAACTCGAGTGTTGAGCCGTGCAGCGAATGCAGTCTTCGAAAACTCTCAGCTATAACCTGAGCATCGGACTTGAGCACGTACCTCAACCTGCCTCTCCTTCTGCATCTCATCTAAAGAAGCCTTCATTTGGCTGGTTTGCTTCTCCAACGAGTCTTTCGCTGATCTCAATATGACGCATTGTCTTGTAGCCTGGGTGAACTTGTCATCTGGTGATTTCCTCAACTGCTGCATCTGGCTTATATGGTCAGCCCTTACTGCTTCCAATTCTTTACTGGCATCCTTCAGTAATTCCGTTCGCAGATCATCGCGTTGTTGAAGAGCTTGTTTCTCGAATTCTAGCTTTTCGGCCCGCACAACCTCTGTCTCGTGACGTGCTTGTTGGAGTTGTACTTGAGTGTCTATCAGACGTTCATCCAACCGCACAGCATCCTTAGTCTTCTGCTGGACTTGCGTGGACAGCGAAGCAGCTTGTGTCTGCATGTTTTCCAGTTCCCGCTGAAGATCTCTATTCCTGGAATCGGTTTCCTGGAGGCGAAGTAGTATATGGGAATTGTCGACAGGCTGCTGAGGTTTCGCTTTCTCCGTTTCATAGGCTACAATCTTATGCGACTGCTCTCGATCTTTGTGCTGTAGAGCTACGACTTCTATACGAGCCTCTTGCAGTGCGGTCTCGGTAGCTTGGAGTCGCTCTCGGAGGGTTGCCTTCACCTCACGAAGGTCCATCACCTGCTCCGAAAGATTGTGCTCTGCGGTAAGATTAGTGCTCAGGGCACGAAGTTGCTCTTGCATCATCGAGGCTAGTTGCTGATGACCTGCCTCTGTGACAGAGGTGCTGTGCTCGCAGGCTTCGATAGATCGAACAATGCTAGGTCTGACTTAGCATAGGCTATGCCAAAAACGTTGCTTGGGTACTTACCCTTCAAAGTAGCCATGCATCGAGTTATTCAAACTCTGGAAGTCCTCTGGCTTGATAGCACCAGCACTCTGGAACTTTTCAAGAAGTACAACGCATTGCTCCAGCAAAGAATTGAGGTGATCTTGTGATTCTGACGGAGCAGCGGCCCGGAAGCCTTCAGTTTTGTCGAGAAGCTCAGTAATCTTACCCATGATGTTATCACGATGTCCTAAGAGCTGCTTCGATAATTGTCCGTAACTGGCCGCGAAGGCAGAGACCTCGCTTTCCAGACGATCATTACGTTCTCTCTCAGCTGCGAGGAGGTTCTGCAAGTTATGAAGCTCGGATTGCTGATGTTGTATTGCCTGTTCACACATCTCTAATCCGTGGCGGGCTTCAGTCACAACCTGCACGGAGTTATTGCGCTGCTTTGTTATATTTTGACGAGCCTCCTGCACTGCGCTGACCAACAATTCTCGCTCCTTGAAGATAAAACTTGATCGATCTTGTAGCTCTCTTGCATCATCTCGCAGTCTGTTGTGGTCGTTGGTGAGGCCTTGTACATAGTCGCTAAGCTTTTTGATCTTGCGTTCCCATCCTGTCTTGCTTGCTTTGAATTTCGCCAGTTGCGCTTCTTTCTCACTATAGTGGCGTTCTGTCTCATGCAACTGGGCCTGAAGTTCGCTGGCCCAATTTTTAAGCTGTTGAAACTCTTGCTCCTTGGCTTGTTGAGCCACTTGAAAAGTCTCACGTTCGCGCTGTGCATGCCGGTGGCGTATCATGAGCAAGTGAAGAAGTTCTTCCTCATTATACGCTGGACCGATGTGAGGGCGGGTTGCTGCGTTGGTGCTAGGCTCTGTACTGGGCTTCTTTCGTCGCTTTTTGAGGACCTTCGCGGGATTGGTGGTGGGATTTTGGAGTACATGACATTGTCCGTCGACAGGCCTCAAGAGGGTGTCCATTGGGTTCTGTGAGGTACTTATGATCGTATCTGGCAGGTGTTGGTTGGCGTGAAGTTGCTGCGGAGATCGGCTTTGGTGGACCGTCTCGGACTTCTCAGGTGATAGAGCGCATCTCGGCCCATTAGAATCTGATCCTATCAAGGTTTCAGCTGCCGACAACGCTGGTGCATGCATTGGTGAGTTGAGAGGAGGAGCGGTTGTTGGTAAGGAGGCAGCTCCAGGCTTGGTAATGAGCTGCTCACACTCAATGGATGCTGGGACGGTCACGTTGGGAAATGGTACGGTAAGGGCGTTGGACGAGACTAGAGGACGCTGGGACGCCAGGAGATTTTGGTGCGACGCAGCCTCCACGTTATCAGTGTTTGATGATATTGTTGTATCGTGTGGAGGTTTGCCAGATGATGCATTTTCCTTGGAAACAGGCGACAGGCGTAGCACCTCGTTAGTAGAGGCTTCTGGATCCTGTTTGGGCTTTCGATTGAAGTCAAACGCCGGAGGTTTCGGCTTGCTGAATGAGAATCCTGCAGCAGGGTCTTCGTGGGAAGATACTGGTCGAGTGAAAACTTTGGGCTTGGTAGGAGCATATTGTGATGAATGAACCTCGAGGTTTTGCATATCATCAGCGTGTACGGAGTGATCTGTCCCAGGGCTTTGCTCTTGACGACTCTTCTCCGGTGCATCTAGTTTTTTATCAGCCTGCTATTGCATGAAGCCCTTGGGGCTGGACGCGAAAGACTCACCTTGCCCGTTGCTTGAGGCCAGTTGGCTCGGCCAATCTGCATCCTGTGCATATATCCATTCCTCTGCCGCAGTCGAGGGAGCCTCGGGCATCTTATTTTTCACAAGTGCAGGGTCAATGTTGGTATCCATCTTGGGGTTTCGCTAGAAGCACTTTTAATGAGTTCCACGGCCTCAAATCCGGAGTGAGATCAACATTTGCCAGATCATTGAGCTAAAGAAGCCGCGCACAATGAGCTAACCTGAGTAAAGCAGAAGCTCTGTGATTTTCCAAGGTCAAGTAGCCCTTTAGAACTGGAGACTGAAGGGCCAACGTAGGGCCCTAAAAGTCTGAGGAAGAAAGCCGGAGGAGGATGAAGGGGAGATAAATGTGAACTAGGAACACTTGTTGGGCCGGTCTTCGGCGCCAAGACCTCACTATCAGAAAGCTTTCGGTTCGCAGCAATAGCCTTGCCCTTGTGAATATGCTGGTACCGTCTTGAACGTAGGGAATTTCACGATTATGCAACCCTTGAAATAAAAAAAAGGAGCGTAACTCATGCATTTAGTCGGACGTTTAGCGTAGAGGATCTTGTTTTCAACAACTTTCCTGTATGCATGACTTGTGCCCCACTCGATTAGTAACTAAGTGCAATAGACGTTGTAGCGTCTCAATATGTTACAAAGAAACAACGGACATACTTATTCTGGGCTGATAGAGCGCATGACGGCCTTCCAAAACTCATATCGCTCAGCTCCCTCAACATTGGGCCAATAGCGCTGCTCATGCACCGTCTGCAGGTACACTAATGTTCCTCTGCTTTCTCCGGTCTCCATACAACAGCCTATGCAGTCTTCTTCCAGGTTGCCCACACACCGATCAAACTGCTCACTGTTCCAGCAAGCCCAACCAAACCATCGTCCAAGTTGGCCCAGCCCAGAGCAGCAGTAGGGACCGTGAGGTCGCAGAGATCGGATATGATCTGAAGGTTGGTGGTGGTACGTTCCCTGTAGGACTGTGTTAGAAATATTGACCTTCTGGGGTCTTTTTTCCATACTTGACAAGTTTCTTGCTCTCCACGACACCCTCTCCTTCATTCTTATCAATATTCTGCTCTTTTTGTCTGATCTGCCACAGGCTATACATCCCAGCAATGACGTTGAACGTCAACCCGATAAACCACATCCTATAAGCTTCCTGCAATAAGCGTTTCGCGCTCGCTATTGGCCGAATACCGGAAGCATCCAACTGCGGAATGAATTTAGCACCGTAGAGCCACATGCTCCGGGTGCTTAACTCACGTAGGTGATCATGTCAAACGTCAAGTACCCCGCATATCCTAATTGCCTTCCCACTGCACAATATCTGAGGACTGGATCCATACCCTTAGCATCCATTGCTACAGCAGCAGCCTTGAAATGTTCGACATTTTTGCCAATGCGCAAGCATTTGCGTGTCAGGCCAAATTGTTTTTTGATGGCTTCGAAGGGGGCGATAAGACGAGCCGGGTTGTTGGTCCGGTATAGGTACCAGGCGTAGAAGCGGGAGAAGTATTGAAGTGTTCGCAGGAGCTTATCGCGGCCGACTACATGGACGATTAGCATAACGGGGGTAGGATTTTGGCCGAGGAGGGGTAGTACCTGTTGTCGCGACGAAGCGGAGGTAATGGGCTACAGTTGGGTGGTAGATGAGCGCGTCTGCGACCATCTTGGCAACGAATTAAATGCTTACAAGATTCAAAGAAGAGCAACTGTAAATGTGAGATATGTTGTTGAACAATGAAGGACTTAATCGCCGTCGCGGACATTGCCGGACCTCGGCAACATGGTCAAAGTCACGTGCTTCAAGAGTACTAGTCGCTAGCAGGCGACGCGTTGTCACAAATCACTTCTTGGGTATCAATGTAGATGCTACATGCTCCTGAAAATGTTCCCACTCGCACTTCTCCGTCCCTTTTCTCGCCGTTTCTCAGGCGGTGCCACTTTTTGTGCCTTACTGTTACGTTCTGGAGCAAAGGTCATCTCACGTTCGCCAACCACAGTACTGGTATTGACCTTTGCACTTTTGCTGCGTTCGGCCCTCGACCCGAATGTTCGGTCTTTGGCTTGCGAGGTTCTCTTCGAAGATGAGACCAGCATTTGAGGCTGTTGCTGTGGTCGATGGCCAGAGCGCTTGTAGGACGTCGAAGAAATGCGTCCATGATCCTTGCTTTTCGGAACGGGTTCATCCGATTCACTTGAAGATCCAGTGTCAGTCCCAGGGATTTCGGCAAGTGCTTCTTCTTCTACTGCTGTAAGCCTGCGCTCGGTAGACCGGGAAAGTGGGGATGGAGGAGGTTTGGTGCTCGGGTTCAACAATTGAAATTCTCTTGATCGTTCGTCAATTGCAAAATCTGGATCTTCGAAGAGCTTGGCAAAGCGATGATCTGATAGCAAGCTGCCGGAGGGCTTATCGTCACCAGTGACTGGTGATACGGTAACTTGCTTCTCTTCCTCACCTCCACCCATTTCTAGAACCCTCCTCGCTTGCAGTCGCTCTTCTTTTTCTGCCCGTTCCATCATCTTCACTGCTAGGCGCTTGTTGACCTTAGCCGTCACTTTTTTATTGCCTCTGATCCTGCTTTCCCGCTCGGCGTCGATCTTGTCCTTGGCCCTTTTATTTCTTTCTTCCTCCCATACGAATGGGTCCGCAATAAGCTTGGCTTCTTCGTATAGGTTCTGGGCTACGAAGTAGCCATGCATATACGGTCGGAGTAGACTTGTTGTGCCGACCAGGTGAGAGAGATTAAGGGAATCAAGCTGTTGTAAGGTCAAAAACTTGTAGTTATCGTACACATCGCCAGCTTTCTGGCTCGTGTATGCATTTGGGTCGTTAGGATCTTCCGCCATTTCCTCAACTAGATTGTCAAGGAACGAGCACCACTTTGGAGCTGGACCGAGCTGCGGGACGAAAAAGGCGTGTTGCTGACGCCCTTCATTTGCAGTGAGAAACATACCGCTGTCTTTGCACCATGCGACAGCGTTGATGTCGACAGCAGGCTCAACAGACGTCCAAGGGGAGCCGTCTTGTGTAGACCATATTTTAATGATTCTTTTATCCGCCGACAAGATCTTCGGTTCGGAGATCTGGGTGCGGGTAGAGGTTGAAGATTGAAGGTATATGAGTGTTTGTATAGGATATCCGTAGCCTTGGTCTTTCTTCAAGACGGGGTTGGGGGAACGAAGATCGTACAGATATATAAGACCGGTGGAAGACCCAGTTGCCAGACCTAGACCAGATCTATCAAATTCTAGGGCCGTGATCGCCTGCTTGCCCTCTACTGGGCCAGTATGACTAGGGCTTTGTAGAATGCCAACCCTATCTTTTGAACGGGAGTCCCAAAACTCTACCGTACCGAGCGAAGTCCCAAAAGCGAGTAGGTTATGGCTTTCCTCTGCTATTGCCGCCGTGTTGACGCTCCCTGTGCTTATGCCCCCCTGCAATGCACCACCACCCCTTGATGCGTAGTCATCGCCACCAACATCTATCTCATAAGCTCTCATGTACCGCCCTGCTTCGAGGTTCAGCCTGAATACTTCGCCGTTGCCATTCTCGTTGACCCCCACTGCTGGAATGAGGGCTTCCGCAGACCGCTTATCATACTTGAGGTCTCGGCCGTAGCGTGGTATCCGTGTAGTGTAATGACATCCCAGAGGGGTGTGAAAAGCCAGAGAGCGATCGGACTGTAGGTGTATGGATTTGGAGTAGTCTGATGAAAGAAGGAGGAATGTGGTATTGAGGGATGTTGTATGACGCGCAAACGATAACGACAGATGTGGCAGGTAGTGCGTGTGTATCTGAGGCTTATAGGTGCCTAACAGAATGTCAGTGAATTCGCATTGAATTGGCTATAGAAAAAGCATCCATGAAAAGACATCTGGGCATAGCATAGACATACCAGTGCTCATTACCCATTGTCCGTCATCGCTGACTCTAACGCATTGACTAGCTTCTTCAAACTCGAAATCTTGAAGAAGTTCAACACGACTGGCGTATTCTGGATCGTTTTTGAGACTTCTTTTTCGTTTTCTCGCAAGCCATTCCGGAAGAGGCCGTGCTGTCGAGGAGCCTGAGATGGTATAGACTGGGACGGCTGAGTGATTACTGATCTTCATCACTGGAGCTTATTGAGAAAGATAGCTGGCCTACAAGCAACAATATCGACAAAATTTGTCTTATCGTAGTCTCGCAGGACGGTCGGTAACACCCGCCGCTAAGATTGGATCTCTCCCCGCCCTTCAAGGCGATCTGCACAGGCTACTCTAGCCAAGAAGAAGCCCTAGAGTGCAGCCGAGGACCTCCTACTTGCGGCATGCCCATCGACGGCAGCTTTGCCTGTCAAGCTAGTCTGTAGACCTACATGCGTCCAGAATTATTTGTTCTATGTCTCATCGCCACATCTTGTAGTTGCCTGTCGAAGCCGTCAGGATGCGATTCATCTTTCAGAGACCGAGGATCCATACACCATATTGCAGCTCCATGAGCTGCTACAAGTCGCTACGTCGAGTTGCATTGCCACTGCAAGACCGGCGGGATGGACTTTCCTAATGACATAGCGACTAACGTGTTCCGAATAGTAAGTCTCCCAGCCCTGGTACAATCCCTCCGCTGACATGAATACTGTAAAGGATGATATCAAGGACATAGAATGGGCCTTCTACAGGAGGATGGATCATGATGGGGCGCAAACGCGTGACCAACCGGAAGATGACCGTGGTTTCGGTGACTCGGATCAATTACATATCGCTGAATGCATGTTGCGCGAGTGCGGCAAGCATGTGCTTCTCGAGCAAGACAATTCTGGTCTGTGGGTCTTCAGCCTTTGCAAAGCGGAGCAAGAAGGTGTACCCCAGGCTTTACGATCGCGTGGGTTCTGCTGCTCGAAAGCTGGGACTTTACAAGCAGGGGGTTTGAGTGCAGCTTTCAACCAAAGTGGGCTAGTCAAGAGACCGGATGGTATATCTAAAACTCCTCGAGGACCGGGAGAAACCAACACGCTTGCATTCGGCGCAAACGCTCGGCCAACTTCGCAAAGTATGAGCCAGAGCGTGAGAAACTGTCAGGATGAACTCTCGGATAGCCGCCACGACCTTGTCGTTACCCAGCTCTATACGAGGATCGTCAGAGCTATCTCCAAGTCCTTATGCCGTTCATTAGTAGACCATAAGCACTTCCTACAAGTCGGATCATCTACGTATCTCGAGACGCGAACTCTTGGTGATAGAACAGTCGAGGATCTGAGGCTCTCGTGGGCTTCGGCGACTACTTCTACACTATCTCTGGACCTGAAGTGGCTTCCGACTGAGACACTCCTGATATCATACTCAAGGAAACCTTTGCGCAGGCTTAGGCAGATATCTCACCTCCTCGCGCATAGTGAGAAGAAGCTGTCTCGCGATACTCCCCTGCTACTATCCCCATCAGGCATTATTGCCAGATTTTACGGCATTGAAGATGTATCAAAGAAAGATCAGCTGTCTCATTCGAAGATAGATATTGAATCCTTGGTATCATCTCGTCTTGCGCAAAGTGGGATCGTGATACCTCGAGACACCCAGTGGCTTCGCATACTTGTCGAACATACTTCTTGTGATGACGGCAGGCAACTGGCAGATCATCAGGGACACCCTTTCATGACCTTATGGCCAGCCCATCTCTGCTTCTGTGAAGATGTAATGGCGGTAGAGGATCAGCAAATCGGTACCTTGACATCGCCCAGAGATAGTGGTACGATGGATGCGCTGGCGACAGTCGAGACCTGGTACCTTGGAAAGGCTGCCCGAAGGACGGCTTTGGAGACTGGACGGCAGAAGCATGAACTGGAAGTACAGCAGGCCGAAGTGTCTCATGCCAGTGACGATGAGGATGCGTTGTCTGACCCAGGACTGGAAATGAGCCACTACTACACCGCTCCGCAAGACGTGAGCGGCATATATCCCACACCGCCCGATGGCATACCCACAAACCCCATATACTCGTCCCCAAACAACAACCCACTTTCTGCTGGCCTAGAGAATGAAGAGAACAGAGGCGCTACGCCTGGCGCAATATGCCGACCATTCGACGAACAAGGAAACGAAGACCTTTTTGGGGAGATGGACATCGACATGTTTGCGACGAACGGGCTTACTGAGGCAGATTTTAGCTTCTTTGATGAACCGAATGACGTGGAAATGGAAGGAGAGCCAAATCAATTACTGGCTGAGAACGACCTCGAGATGAAGAACATTCCGAACACTGTACAGGAAGATGCACCGGCTAGTGATCATCTCAGCTATTCCATACCGGAGAATGAAGATGGCCATTTGCGGCTAGCGATGGCTAGTGAAGATGAGCTTCTGCTTGGAGAGCCAGGTATGCCGCCAAGGCCTATGGCAACATCTCATTCTTTACTGACAAAACATTTTCGAACAGATCCTGGTCCTGCCGTAAGACATGCAACTTCAACTCAAGAGACCGGCACGCTAGATTCCCGCCCAGAAGAAATACATGTGGCTTTTGGCAAGGAGCATAAGATGTCCGAGGACGTCGACTTCGATACCAAGATAGTCGACGTGGCCCATACGATACAACGAACCTCTTTCGATGCTGTGCGATTCCAGGGCACGTCGAGTGCGTTCGATGGCAAGTATGAACTGCGCGGACGGTTTGGTGTTGATACAATCGATCCTCCCACGACGTCCAAGCCTGGAGAGCAAATCCCCGATCGGGAGGGTCTTCACCCTCAACTTGGTCTACCTCCTGCAACCGAGTCGCTCAGTGAGGACGACATCGACACAGGTAGGTATCACCTTGACCGGCAGTGGCGAGTGTTTTCTAATCTCTTCGAAGCAGATTCTATAAACGAAGAACTCTCGGAGTCTCCACGAACTACCAACGACCAAGATGAAGCTGTTGCAGATTCCAAGGGAAAGATCCAACGGCAGACGTCCCGGAAGAGGAAGCGAGAAGCGTCTGATGATCTGAGCAGTATGGCTACACCAGCTTCCCCAGCCTCTGCAGCTGCAAAGCCTGTTGAACTCCACGAACGAGCTTTGGCATTCCCAGTACTTGATTTGTTTTCTCCAAGGATCGTCGATCAAAGTCGAATATCCCTGATGAAAGAGTCCAAAGCCACTTCTCCATGTATTCCCGTTTTCGTTGGAAACGACAGCAACTTCATGGGGATTGCGCAGATGGTGTTAGACCAGGCAGTATCCGGATCCAGCATCATCCATGACTCTTTTAGGAGGGCACCAGACCAGGAATTCCTTGCTCGACAGGAAGCGGATAATCAGATTGAAAAAATGGTGACCGCGCTGTCTTCCAGCTGCAACAAACCCAGCAAACGCTGTACTATTAGTGATTATGCTGGCCTCGGAGAGAAGGACGCCGCAGGTGTTAATTGGGAGCAGATAGTACCCCAGCAAGGTCACAAAACGCCCAGACTCCCCTACCCTACAAAATCACCATCTCTGGGCGTTGCTCAATCATTATTTAAAATCCAACCTCCCTACACCTACGTCCGGCGAACTGGCAGTTCTCTCGATATTGCCGCTTCTAGTCTTCGCTTCTGGGAGGAGCTAAGCCTTGCGCCAGCTCATGATGGGAAGAATGTCACCGCATTCTGTATCTTCCCCGACGATGAAAATGCACGTATCCATGTGGCGACATTCCTCAATATGATCAAAGGTGCTTACCAGAGTTGTAACCTTGGTTCACACGACCTTGGAGCTGCCCTGCCTAAATATATGAACGGCCAGGTTCCTCTATCTATTGATGAGGGGGCAGATTTAGCTCCAGATCTGAATGACAAGTGCGAGCTTCTTGGTAGGCAACTTGGAAAGCTTGGGCTTCGAGGCGGCAACACCGTCATCTACATAGTCGATTCCTCTGATCCCGAGCGATCCCTCCCAACACTCTGCGCAGCCTTCTTGAAGTTATTCGAAGCCTACAACACTGTCTTAAGTGAGACCGTGATTGACGCGCCAAATGACCTAGTCCTGCAGATCGTTTCATCCAATCTGCTATTCTCTCCTGATTCTGTGCCTATGCCATCTCCAACCGACTATCGAAGGCTAGCCTTTGAGGTATATGACCGCTGTGGCCCCAATCAAGAAGATAGCCACAAAAAACGACCTCAATATCTTTCTGTTCCCGCTATACGTCTTGCAAAACCAATACCAAAGACAATCGATCTTCGGCTCACACCCGAAAGCTATACGCCCCGGCTGCAATTCGACAATTGCATCCATATTGCGTATGTCTGGAATCCTGGCGATCATTGGCTCGCTGCCTCATGGACGGATAACCAGGGTATCCTCTCATGGAACGCCTGCTATTGCTTCGGGGAGGAGGAAGAGAGCCCCTGGAATTCTTTTGCTGACATCATCAAAGAGATCTGGGATACGACATTGGAGATGATGAAATTAGGATATCCTCCCTGGCGACTATTTATTTGCAAGCAATCTCCGGCCGACAGAAGAGAGTTAGATGGTAGGCATTCACCACTTTCAGGCTATCGCTGAATCACTGACTAAGATGTAACACAGCTTGGCAAAAAGTGTTGGGAGATTCCAGCAACCCGCAAATTCCAGTCACAATACTTACCATCGACACGGATCCTCCTCTCGACTTCCCTCTGCAGGAACATACGTATAGGCATCCAGAGTCATCTACTGGCTTATTAGCTACGCCGGGAAACACCCCCCAATCAAATGCTGCTTCACCTGATGTCTCGGGCTTTGGCACCACCCCAGGAGGAGCAGCACAAGTTAGCACCCCACCCTCTAGCACTGCTCTTGCCGATCACGATGCTGAAGCGCGCCTCGTCGATGTTACCAACGAAACCTGGGGTGTTATCATTGGTAGTACCCTGCAGAATCCCCTTCTCCCCGACCCCACGATTTCGAATATTTGCCCAGCGTTGGCGTGTACATACCTGATGAAAAGGGCCGGGCCGAGGGACGAAGATGGTGTGATCAGAATAGCTGTTGATATTATACATGGCCAGGCCGGCCACAGAGCGATTTTGAAGGAAGTCTCGACCATGTATTCAGGGTTGGCATTACTGGCAAGAGTGAGAGCGATGAGAGACGGGGAGTCCGCGAAGGACGTGGAAAGTATTCTTCCTTGCCATGTAATTGCTGCTAGGAGAGGGCACGTAGCGGTTAGTGCGACGATGCGCTATGGAGAAGGATGAGAATTGGGACGGCTGTATGCTCCTAGACTTTTCTAGCAACCAAGATGTCTATCAATTGCGCTAATCAGATCTAACGTAAAAGCAGAAAGCCTGTTGATAGCTAAACTTGTTAAGCTTAGAAGTGATGTAAAGACCAGCTCCGTTCTCCAGACAGCATTACCAATGTTACTACACTGAACATCTTGCAAGGAGCCTCTCAAACGTTGGGTCTCAGTTGTGTTGATTTCCAAGATGGCCGCTGAGGCGGAATTAGGCTTTTGGAAGTCTTGAGGTAGCAGTGATATTGAGACATTGAACTCTTCTACCTGTGTGACAACCAAAGAGTCTGTCACCCAGGGGGAAAATAGTGTCTCGGCTTTGTTGCCTTAATAGGCCGACTATAAACACCCCCTGAGGATCCCAATCCCAAATTGACAACACATCATCTGTCAATAATGCCTATCATCAAATTTTCGTGAATATGGAAGACCTGATGGTGCTTTGCAAGAGCGCCACGAGCATCTATGAGCTTCCACCGCCGCCAACGTCTAATGGGCAGATACAGCCCATTACTGCTCAGCTTGACGAAGTGGGCAGTCAAGGTTCCAAGGATGTTGACCTTGACGCTGAGGGTTACATCCACCATTTCCGCGACTCCTCTCCTCAGAACATCATGTCACTCCAGAAAATCCGGCCAGACACCAGTGTCGTCAACGCGCTTTTAGATGATGTGACCAACAAGCCAGACTCGCGACGTAATACTACTGTCAATGGCTCTAGTAGTGAGTCTGATGCTGAGTGTTACACCCTTCCATCCAACGGAGTGTTCAAAGATGCCCAAAAAAACCCGGCCGTGACTCCTCCGTGTCTAACCGAGTCCTCCAAGGCGTTACTCTTGGATGCATCATTCTCCAAAAAAGCTGGCAGCACTGCAGATTACGCAGCAATGCGAAGTATTGTTCAGGCTCCTCCAGATCCGACTATATGGGGAAACAAGATGATGACAATAGCATCTACACGACCCATCTCTCATGACACAGAAGACTACAAGGCGGCCCAGGATCCAAGTATCACAGGTTCACTTCTGCCTGGCCCAGTGCATTGTACGGCCTCTAGGCCGTCGATGCCCCACAACGCTTATGACGTTGAGGACCGCAATACAGCCAACGGATTAGACGTCACAGACGCTCGCTGGGCCGATCCATCAACTGAGATACCCTCAAATGGGCTCACTTCCGATGCTGCTGGTCTCGCCACTCAGGCATGGGTCGATGGTCATTATGGAGCCGCCGAATATAGTGACGCTTCGGCTGTCTCTGAACGCCATGGGACAGATGATCGTTATGGAAGTCTCCGTATCCAGGACAATAATCACATCAACAGAGTCTGCCTGGACAGGAATCAAGGGGACCAATATCTCAACAGCTCGGGCGATTCCGACCAACACGAGCCCACTAAAGCTTCACAAAAGGTCGGGAGGTCGAATGGAGAGCCTAAGATGCAGCGAAGTTCGAAGTTATCGAACAGTCAGGATACGGAGCAGGACAATCTACTGGCAGTAAGCTTAAGATTCTTGTTTAAAGATTTTAAGTGTATGCTAACACGAACGCAGAGCCTCTATCATGAGATATGTGATCTCCAGCACACTTTACGGGACGTGAAATCAAGAGCTCGAGTAGCCGAGCAGCAGCTGTCAGATACCCAAAGCAAGATGGTAGGCACGTATGATGTCTCTTGAGCTTTTGTATATTGATATTTAGGCGGTAGCAGAAGCACCCTTTCGTCTATGTCCTGATCGAGGGATCAGCTTTTCGAGTAAGTAGCGCCAATTGCTTTCCATGTGCCAAGGAGAAGTACAGCACTTACACTGAGTTTTGTTCGTAGATCAATCAAGGCCTCCTTCTGAGAGGTAAGATTGGAGGAAGTGTAACTGCCATCCGACTAATGAAAGCAATAACCAAGCATCTACTGCCCTCTAATTTTGGGGAAGACTTGGAGGTGATGGTCGATATTCACATAGAGTCTCATGCTTCTTTGGCCAATTCCGAATTTGAAGGGGCAAATGTCAACGATGATCGCTACACCGAATTCATACAAGGGTTTAATAGTGCCTTACCCCTGTTTAATATGATTGTGGTTGGCCATGACAGTAAGAAAATGGTTAGAAAGGTGGAAGGTCTGACGTTCTTCATTCGATCCACCCCTAGTCGTGCGCTAACGGAGATGGCTTAGGACTGCTACACGTATACATGAACAACCTGCAATGCGTGCATGTTCTTTTCGGCTGTTGCAAAGACAGCTTGTACGAGAGCGTGCTTGAGCTGTACCAAAATGACGTCCACGCCGCTTCCCGATTTACCATACTTCGTTCACTATACCAGCGTGATCTATCCGGTGAGGTAACGCTCGACGTGGTCCTTTCAGCCAAAGAAACGACTAGATCAGCATCTGAACCACCGAAGACTTATGTAGACCTTCCAGCTTGGCATATGTTATCCCCCTCCAGTGACGATACCAAAGAGTTACATACCGATTTCAATTACCACCCAAGCAGCTCCAGCCACTTTAAGGAGAAGAAGAAGACCAGTGCTAGCAGGCAAGCCTCTACAAATGCAGCCAATAGAGCCGACCAGTGGCAAATAGACAAGCGCGACGTGATGGTCAATATCGATGGCAAGCGGCTGGACCCCAAAATTCAGGATGTTGATCCTGAAGTTGTCGAGAGTATGACTCGTCGACTGCAAGAGAAACGATTCTGTTTTCCATTCCATCTGGAAGGTCTATGCTCTCAAGGAGAGACATGCGATTTCAGACATGAGCCGCGTTTGAGCCCGCAGGAACTTTTATTCCTGGAACGAAACGCCAGAAAAAGCATCTGCACTTATGGTTCAAGCTGCCGCAAAGCAAATTGCAGATTCGGGCATAACTGCCCATATGAGCCAGGATGTCCCAAAGGAGCAAATTGTGCGTTTCAACAATTCCACGGCATGGACACAGCAGTGGTCGGGGTCCGTTGGGGGAAGGTCTACGGCTGAAACTACAGTCGGTCCATACAACGCTTTTAGATGATATCTAGCTTTCTCAAAGCAATCGTATTGCGCGTTGTATATTGCTCTTATCTCTAGCAGAGACAAAGAACCGTTTTGAGGATCATGTGGAGCGCAAATATGAATTTCGTAGGGAGTGGAGCGAATATGAAGTTCGTAAGGGAGTGGAGCGCAAAGACTAGTCCATAAAGAATAGGAAGAGAATAGTTCTCTAGAATTTTCTCAGTGCTTTTAGTGCTACGTTCAGTCTTTCGTCTGCATGCCGATGAGATTGAAGTAGTTTGAGCTACTTGCTTATAGACCATACCTAGTAATGCCGGGATAGGGCCACCAAGTTGTAGATTGATTGATTCCTGAAATGACATGTAATTAGATCAACCAGTCCTGGCACTTTGCTACCCAAGAGCATAGAGAGAGCAAAGCCTTCTTGTTTCAAGTTTGACTGCGAAGCCTTTGGACAGCGCTAGAAATGGATCTGCTTGAACAATAGCCGAAAATGGAATATAATGGCCGAGAATTACTGCGCTCATACCAATAAGCCCAAACTTAGGGGATGGACAACAAGAAACCGCAATCACCTTCCTCACGCTCTTCAACAACTCTGTACACATGGGAAAAAGGAAATAAATCTCAAGTCTTATTCACGGAATCATTCAGCCGGCTCGTCACCACCAAACCAACTCGGAGTCCAAGCACCCAATGCTCTGATTCCCCGGCTACGCTTGCCCATAGGCTCATCCAGCTTCACTAACACCGTGGATTTGCAGACTAAGACCCTGCTTTTCCCATCTTTTTGGTCCCGCAATAAAGCGGGCGTCAATATGAGCATCTCCTGGCCTATACGACCGTCATCTGCTATTTTTAGATTGCTATCCGGCCGAATGACCTTCTGCGTGGTGATGTCCATCATGCTACAGTCTTTGACCTCGAATACGAAGACGCTGGAGCCTGGACCAGAGTCTTTCACGAATCGTCGCGACGTAAGTACATAGTCTGAGGTCGATAATCGGAGCTTCGTCGAAAGCTGAATGGCGGGTAAAACAATCTGCTTGTGAATTTCCTGCCAACTTCCGAAGGACTCTGACACCAGGGATGCGAGGGCCTCGTGCAGTGTTTGGGAAACCAGTTGTGCTCGGCGTTCTTGCTCTTCGGCAAAGTTCTCCATTTCGAGAAGTCCTCGAAGAGCTTCAGACCTCCAATGTCGGAGGGTTACTGCGTCTGTACATGGTCAGAGATAGAGCGAGGATGGTTATGACTATCTTGAGTCGAAAAGCTTACCACGACGCGGCTCGAGTGATTTCATGCCTTCTTCTATGCCTTGCAGTAACTCAATATTCTGAGAGTCTAGACCAAACAAGTAAATGTCATTTCCCAATATAAATGTCCCAAGGCAACAGTGGATTAGATATCTCAGCAGAAGTGGTTGTGATTCGGGAAATTTCTTGGCGAGCTTTAGACGATCACTACTCATATATTGCTTGAAAAGCTGGGGTAGGTCATCCACAGATTTGATTTTCTCAATCTGCTCCTCTAGTATTTGCGTATCCTCTGTCCTGTCGTCTACCCATCCAGAAACCTGTTGGTCCAAATTGGCGTACAGGTCAGAGATCTCGTTTTCCGACACCTGACTTGTAGGCTGCAGTCTCAGTAGATCGTCCTTGCACTCGGTAAGGTTGTTCGATAGGTCCTTAACTTGTCTTTGTAACCTTCGGTTCGCCGCTTCTAGTGAGGCTTTTTCCTCATTCGCTTCTCGAGTTTGCGCAGTTAGTGATTCCATGTGAGCGTCCCGTTTCTGCCGATCATACTGGAGATGCTCAATACGCTCTTCAAGATGCTCAAAATGTTCGATGTACTTGGACTTCTCGCTTTTGAGAAGCTTTTCTGGCCGTGCTCGCTGGATTTCTCGGAGTTGATTGTTCTGTTCGCGTAATAGTGCATTTCGCTCATGTAATTGAGCATTCTGCCGTTTCAAGTCTCGAATCTCGAGTGACTGATCTCGAATGTCACGATTCATCGAATTCAGTTCTCCACATGTCTCTTCGTATGCCTGCTGCAAACCCCAAAAATCTGTACCAAGGCTCTGCGATCTGTCGGTTTCCACTGCTGTAGGATTGCATCCTGTCGACTTGGCATCATCGCTTGTTTCCTGCGAATGCAGTCCATCCATTGCTCGTGTAATGCCGCCTAAGAATGGGTTGCATCAGTGCTAGTTTACATATTATCCGTAGAGATTACGCACCCTCAACGGAATTCAAGTCATCGTCGCTGTCCGAGAGAGTCTTTGCTTTCTCTTTGCTCCCGTTCTGAAAGCTGATCTACGAACTTAAGGAGATTATCCTGATAGACATGCGGAAGTCGTTATCTACCTTGTGATTGTTCTCAATTTGCTTCATCTCCTGAGCTGTCTCCATCTTTCTTAAGGACAGCTTTGGTGTAGCAGCAGCGCAATATCGGTGTGACGATGATTAAAAGCCTTGACAGGCCGTGCATCGATTGATAGCAAATACAAGGCGTTATCAACTTTGACGAGGTTCATTGTAGGCAGTGCGCAATGGCGCGCCCTCTCATTAAATGTGGCTTACCCTGACCCAATGGCCTAGTAGCTTTATGATGCACTGCCCCACCGAAAGCCTGCCGAGCCCCTCCAAGGTTTCAAAAGCCCACGGAAATGTGCGCATACATGGCAGCATGATTTGCTGTACATTCACTTATGCAAAGCTAAGTATGGTAGATGTATGTCAGCACTGGTTGATAGGCTGCAGCTTTCAGCTCGTTGTCTAGTTTCAAAATTGAACGCCCCACGTCTTAGACATACTTCCCACCTACCCCACTAATAGGCTTCCTTAACGACAACTATCTCGCGATAAGAGTAGCCAGACTCAGAGGCTGTCTCAACTAACCGAGTGTGCATAGCACTTCGATTTGCCCATAGCCTTATATGCAGTACTTCTGTTTTAACTCCTTGCATCTCCTCTAACATCGTAGACAACAACAGTTTAAGGCTACTCGCGCTTGAGATTGTCATCCTATACACTTGAAGACCACCGTTAAGGGCAACATGGAGAAGATCACTACTGATCTGTCCAGCCTTCAAGTCGAAGATGACAGTACCGCGGACCGAAAGCTGCTTATTGCCGTTGATTTTGGAACCACATTTTCCGGTGTAGCTTGGGCTCAGACACGCAGGGTAAGCCACTTCTTATACAAGATGTGTTTTGGAGTATGCGGCTTATCATAATTGCAACAGCCGGATGTTCAATCAGTCATTATCCAATGGCCAGACGCGACGACTGGAGGTCTAGAGGGTGTGAGCAGTGATAAGGTACCCACGTGAGTAACACCCCGCAAAACAGCTCATGAACATGTCAACGTAGCTGCCGAACGGCCACTGCCTACAACCTAAACGGTCTTAGACATCACCGTGCATGAGAAACTGATACTTGGAGTAGAGAGTTGCGATACGAACACGGCGAATGCAAATGGGGTTTTCAAGTCGACGACTACGGTCTGCGTCATCAGTGGTTTAAACTAGACCTCGATCCTTCGCAATCACGAGGCATATCAGACCTTAGCAGACAATTCCCAGATCAGCATGCTCTTCCACCCGGCTACAGCGCCTCAAGCGAGAAGCTATGCACAGACTATCTGGCTGCCCTCCGCAAACACACAGAAGAGGTTCTCAAATTCAAGCTCCCTTCGAGCATTATACGCAGCACACCTATTGAGTATATAATTACTGTTCCCGCGGTGTGGTCTGATTCAGCCCAGGCCAAGACACGAGCTTGTGCAGAGGCCGCTGGCATGGGCCGGAGTCTTCAAATTATCTCCGAGCCAGAGGCAGCCGCCATATACGCTTTACATGCCATGGACCCTCATAGCATCCAGATTGGGGACACATTTGTGCTGTGCGACGCTGGAGGTGGCACTGTCGACCTGATCTCATATACCGTTGCTGAACTGAAGCCAATCTTGAAGGTAGCAGAAGCAGCTACTGGATCTGGCCGTCTATGTGGCAGCACATTTCTGAACCGTATCTTTCAGAAGTTCATTGTCGATAAGCTGAGCCTTAATGAGGAGTGGGATGAGGAAGTGGTTGAAGATGCCATGAAACGATTTGACCTTGTCACTAAGAAGGCATTCAGAGGGGGCGCCAATGAAGAATTCATCATCCCAGGTACGTCTTCGGTAGAGCAGCACCGTCTGGCTTCTCGCTCACACTAGCAGTCCCCGGCTTGGCCGACGACCCGTCTCAGGGGGTCCGGAGGGGCAAATTCAAAATGTCTGGCGCGGATGTCAAGAAGATTTTTGACCCCGTGGTAGAAGAAGTTGTTGCATTGGTTCGCGGGCAAATCACTGCCACTAACAAGAAGGTCAAAGCTGTACTCATGGTGGGTGGATTCGGGCAGAACGCCTATCTTCGCGAGCAGGTCCGTGTAGCCATCGATCCTGCAATCGAAGTGATGCAACCTCCAAATGGCTGGACAGCCGTAGTGAGAGGAGCTTTGATGAAAGGTCTTAGCCAGCTGGAACCAGATACGGAGAGGGTCAAGGTAGCTTCAAGGTCCGCGAGAAAGCATTATGGAACGGAGATTATGAGCAAGTATGATAGTACGAAACATAGGAAAGACACAAGCTGGTGGTAAGTAGCAGAACCTTAGTAGACCTAACATATCTTTCTGACATTCGCCGAAGGGATGATTACGACGGCGAGCTCAAGGTCTTCGATATGAGCTGGTTCATCACGAAGGGCAGCCCAGTGACCGAAGACCGTGCATTCATTCGCAAGTACCACAAAGTATGGAAAGTCTCCGATGGTCCTCGCCAAACCGTTGCGCAAGACATTCTCATGTACGCCGATCCCGATGACACGGGCGCTCCTATCTACAAGGATGGAGCAGATGTGAAACACCTTGCACGACTCACAGCCGACTTGAGCTGCATTCCCGTTGGTGAGCTGACCCAGAAGATGGGTAAAGATGGCCAGATGTACTATGTCATCTACTATGAGATCGAGATGACATATCACAGCGCCGAGACGAAGTATGCCCTGGTGTATAAATCGGTAAAGTATGCCAGCGTTACTGCAGAGTACGTGTAAGCACTAGGTGGAGTAATTTGTGAGGAGTTGCCACCATATTAGTCCGTTTCATTGGCTAGAGTCATCAGTTATTGAAAGTTCGGAATTTCTTGGGGACTACATGGTTCAAGAGGCCGCACAATTTTGCTTCTGCTGATGATACTACGAACCAATTCTTTAGTTCCCTGGGCAGAGACATTGCAAACAAGTCTACTCAAAAACAAGTAAGCCAATCGCAACAACAGAGACCGAGTGTAACATAACCAGCAACAAGCCCTTCCATCTTCCCGCTAAGCAGGATGGCATGCAAGCATTTGTATGTATATGGATGCAATGATATTCTTCCATAAAGTAAAGGGCTCACGAAGCCGCATCGCTTACACTGGGTGAGTATTGGCGCTGCCCGACACAAAAATGCCTCGATGTTTTGACGTTAGCATCGGGCACCGCTTAAATGCTGAGATTAAGCCTTGAGCTCAACGTAGGAGATGTTCAATTAAGTACTAGCAATGCCTCTGGTCCGCTGGGAGCTTCAATGCTGAGGTGGACCTCTAATGATCCGAGGCGGGGGTGCCAGGTGGTGGTCTCACTATTCGACCAGCTTGTTGGGATGTGCTGAGTGTGTGATCTGTTCTGACGCCGAGACACGGTTCTAGCCAAGTAGGTCGTGACCTGTCCACGCGTACTGCTAAGGCGCTCGCTGGTCGTGGCCCTGCTATACAGACACCGTATACTTGTCACGCAAGAGGATCGCGGCGGTGGTAGTTCCGTGTCCCATAGCCCCTATTCTTATTGTGTCCACTGCTCCATGCCACTCCTCTTGCAGTGAAAATGGTAGACTCGCATTGGTACGGTTCCGAGAGGCTTCACTTAATGACGCAGACACATATACATATACGTAAAGGACCGTAGATTAGGGGCCATTTGTGAGCGTCGTACGGATATAGGTTTATTTCAGCTGTCTGTGCATGCTGCTGCATGCATTCAGCCTTCTCGCTGTATGAAGTTTGCTGCGGTTCTGGAGTCGAACGAGCCTTGCGATTGCGAAGCTGACAAGGTCCGTGACACCTCCTATAGCCCTTTCAGCTCGCTCGAGCGTCAAAGGCAACGAGCTATTTCATGAGACACTAATAAGAACATGAGCGCCTGAGCTGCAACGCGAAGATTTGTGGGGCGCACGAAGTCGCGCCATGCGTGCTTACTTGGATAGGTCGATCTGGATGTCCAGAACATGATCGTCGGCTTCAAGCCCATTGCTGTATCGCCGTGAGAAGGCAGCATTAGAAGGGGTAGCAGTGAGGAGTGAGGAGTCATGCAAGGAATTTTGCGTGCCGACGTTTCACTAGCGCGTCTTTTGGCGTGTGCAAAACGGGTTAGAATGCTTGGCGCGTAAATAACCCTAAAAATTGTCTTTTGTAGGTGTCGACTCTACATGCGTGTTGTGAGCTCCGTTTTTCGTAAAGATTGAATGATCATGCCTAACTAGGTCCTCCTCACAATTATGCGCGTCGAATGCAGGCAATTTGAAACATAACAAACTATCGGACATGTGGACTACCACGCGAGAAGGAGAAAGCAATCGTGCTACACGGAGTGTTATATGCAAGGGATACTGCAGTCTCCAACTCCTCGTTGCCATCTGATGAGCCTTTCGACATGAAGATAGTTTTACTGAAGAGTAAATAGTCAAGCTATCAATGTCCCAAGTTCAAGCAAGGGGTCCTCGGAAGTACCGCCGTGTTTTGGAGGTTGATGCAGAATGCAAGCATGAGGAGGGGGAATACCAGCACGCTCGCCAGGCTTTCTGGCAGCTGTCTGCGTGAGCTAGTGAGGACTACGGGTAACAGAACATTGATTGTCTCCCCCAGAGATAGAAGGGAGAGGTATATGTGAAGACAAATATAAACTTAGAGAGAGTATGCATTTCTGAAGATAGCTAAAGCGGTTCTCAGTCTCGTTGCGCTGTATAGGTCGTTAAAATAATGTTCATTCTAGGTATCGCCAGTGCCCACGAAGATGCAAAAATGTCTCAATCTATATCCCAGGGGTTGCTGTTGGTACACCATGCTTTTCTATCAATTCATCAAGACGTACACCGAAACAGGGTAAGATTGCTGCCAAAACCGCCCAAGGCCGAAGGTGGGGTCATATGTAGGGATTGCAACAGGATCATTGCTAAAGAATCTGCTATAACAGCGAAGATTGTCTCCACCGGACAGTGAGTCCATCCTTCAGGTCATACCGACAGGGGCACGACCAGCTTTCAATACCTGCCGGCTAACTTTTTGGGACACTCGTTCGTGAACAAGAAATTTGTCATAGTCTCAGACCGAATGGTTCATGAACGCCTTTGTCAACTTTGTATATTCAGCAGGCCTCTGCTGTGGCTTGGAGGTAATATTCGTCTTGGCTTTCAGGCTTGCTCTGATATTTTCAACACTCTTTGTGCTCCAAGCCTGATAGTTCAAAGAGTACAGAAGTCGGTTTTGCGCCGTGGTGATGAAATGCTCTGGCTTTGGCGCAGCTTTCGAGGCTATCACATCCATTTCAGCTTGAATTTGACGGCAGTATTGGTCCAGGGGAAGGTCATTCACATCGTGACCGAAAGGATCTTCGATCTCGCGGCCTATGGCTGCTATACCCAGAATGATATAGGCACCAATGATCGTACCGGGTATAGTGACCCATCGGAGAGAGTCCCAAAGCTGGAAGGGCAGGGCTATGACGTAGACCCAGGTTATCTGGCTAATAGCAATGGAATAAGCGATTGGAAGAGGGTTATTGAGAATGCGTTCTGTGCCGGTAAGACACTCGTTAAGTGAGGCTAAATTGGCCATCACCATTCCTTGATGCACACCGTTGTTGAAGGTTTCATTTGCAATGATCGATTCTATATATGCTGATAGGTATGTCAGGATCTCGAGGGGTAGGTTTCCGAGATTCTTGTTGGAACGCTTCAGTAACTTTCTCGGATTGGATTCTGCCATGGTAAGACCTAAGTATTCGCCTACGATTTTCTGGATTGAAGGTTCTTTCGGCGGTGGGGTCTTTGGATCATAGGCCTCCCCTGCAAAGGTTGAAAGGTGGGAGACTAAAGGTTCCAGGTCTTCATAATTCGTATAGGGCTCGAACCGGAGTTTGTGCTTCAACGCAATAGCGAATGCGGTGATGAGATTCAACGCGGTCAATTTGGCAAGGAGATCAGCCTTCCCTTTCTCAGCGTCTTCCTCATGCCGCTCCTTTGCGTGTATCCAAATATGACGGGCGAGGTCCCGAGATGCCTGGACGAGTTGAGCCCAGTACTTGCGGCCATCAGTGTACCGATCGTATGCGCTCGATGTGCGGAAGGAGATTCCAAGACCCACAACGAACCCCAGAACCGTAAGTAGGAGACTTGACACCACTAGGGGATACACGAATTGCGAGATGCAGGTAATGATTGTGGACCAGCATGCGACGAAGAGAAGTGGAACGATCATCTGTGGAGTGATGCTGCCTCTCATGCGCAAGAACCAAGGCCATTTCGAGTGTTTCTCTATATCAAGTGGTTTTGTCATGAACTCTTCAAACAAATGTTGCTGACTTGGCTTTGCTGATGGCTGGTGGGTTGACTCTGATTGGGAGCTAATTTCGACATGTGGGGCTTTCACTTCAGCGTTCTGATCAAGCTGAGTTTCCGACTGCTGGGTGTGGATAGTAGTCGATTCAGACATGGTGAGGGAGCGGGATCTTCTGTTACGATCTATGCAAAGAGTTCAAGGAAATGGGAATGTAAGGCTCAAAGCGTTTCATGTGAGGGGAAAGGAATCGAGGGACAGATTTCAAGACCTCGGAGACGTAGAAAGACGGTCAAAATAAATACATAGAAATATAATAGCAGCTTCCGGATGCGATCTAGGAGACTAGGTATAAGAGAGAGTTCAGGGTGCAGGGTAAGCATATATAATGATTCCATAGTTGCAGTTGCAAAGCCTCCCCTGTGCCGCCGTCGCGCCTTTCAGCTGAAGAAGAATGAGGCGGTAAGAGATAGGAAGGATGATATCGGAGCCCGCACTAGCTGGATGGAGGTCAGGCCCCCCGCGACAGTGCCCAGTGACGGCGGATAGGAATCGGGAACAATGCTTGATTTGCACGGATGGAGCCCCTATTGCTGTTAGCTGAAACGCCTAAGGCATGTTGCAGGGTTGGAACAGATGTTTGCTGCGGGATGGCCCTGCCATCTGCATCTGCATGATGGTAAGGTGGAGAGTAGGGGGCGTAAGAGTCAGCCCCCTGAGAACGGTTTTCTTATTTCCGATAAATCCGGCCACCTATCAGCTTTTGGACCAACAATGCTCGGCACTTGGCCATCACCTACCTCACAACCCTTGCCTTGCCGAGCCAGGCAAAGCGCTGATATATAAAGACCCACGCAAAGAAGACTGACAGACTTGGAGGATCGTGGCGTTCAAGATGAAGGCTCAGGACACTAGAACCAAGTCGAAACTACAGTCCAGGAGAGGGGCAATTGCTCTAGCTGAAATTCTTGGCGGGGCACCTGATGATCCCCTCTCTCTCGGTGTGGGGAATCCAACTATCTGCAACACTATCTACAATCTTCTCTCCCCTCTATGCACGGACAGATAGGTTAGATCTGACTACACACAGTCAATATGCCTAGCAAAGGTATCGCTGTATACAGCTATATTTCCGTGGAAGGCTATACAGTCGAATTCGCGGTCCCCAAAATCTCTGTCATCAACACTGCCGCCGATAATTTTTCATCGAAACACCTCGAAGTAGAGTCCTCTAATTTGGAAGGCCGCTTTAATTATACTGGTCGATTTGAATGGAAAGTCCATGATCCGCGTGGAAGTGTGGTGGGCAGCGCTTTCAACAACATCAACAGCATGACTGGTAATCTTGATGGCGGCACCATGACCTCTACTGTAGGCTGTCTCTTCTTTGCTTCTACGCAGTATCGGCTTCGCAAACATGTGCTGATAGGTACAAGGCCAACTTCAAGCCTATCGTCACGGATTCTGTCATCATCACTTACGGCTTCTACGATGCAGGCCATGGGGAAGCTGGGCTTCCCAATAAGGACCAGTGCTACGTGACTGTCTGTTCTATCGAAAATAGGTCTTGGATGGGTGCCGTTGCCCCTCCAGGCTCGCCACAGGCCCAACAGCCCTTTTCGCGTTTTGTCCTTGCGGCTCCACACGATAATGGCATGAACAGCATGCAATCAGCAGACGCGGTCCTCTCAGCTATTGATACCGACATGGCCGCGGATTTGCGTAAGATCATCCCCCATCTTGAGTTTTTCTCGCATATTCCAGACTCTGCTCTTGTGCACATGCTGCCCAATATTGTCTACGGCGTTTCCATTACGCAGAAGAAGGAGATCCCCATAATGCTCAAGCTAGGAGCACGATACTTCGAATTCCGTCCGGCTGAGCTCTTGTCAATGTTCCAGAATGTTTCCAAACTTCCCAATCGATATTACTTCCAACATGCATGTATTCCAGGCATTGCATTTGACGAATTCTTGGCGGACCAAGTTGAGTTTCTTGATCAAAATCCAACGGAAATTGTGGTCATTCACATTCGCTATGACAACATTGTCAAAGAGTGCAAGAAGCCCACCGAAGAAGAGATATATCAGCATCTCGATGCGGCATGTAGTAAAGCTCAAAGCCAAGCTTTGACTTGGGGCCGACGTGAATGTTTTTCCAGGCCTATCGATGATCTGCGATCTAAGGGTCAGCGCATCATTGTTGTCATCATGGCCGATAAATACGACTCATGGACTGCTGAAGCCTATGCCACCCTAAAAGCTGATCCAATACTTGCACGCTTCGAGTCCATGAACACCGAGGGTCAAGAATCTACGGATATTACGGTCTTGCAATGTCAAGCAACATCACAAAGTATAAAAGAAGTTCTGGTCTACAGGTGTGTATTTTCCAACATTAACTGCATTCCCATAGTTATGAATGATATTGAGTTCATGTCCACCACGCACTTCGCGCTGATTTGGGTACCTCAATTAGTATCTTAAGTTCAAACGCAGCATCCAGTTGCCTCACAAGTACCAAGGGTGCGTTGGACATGAGAACGCTACCATGGATCCGGGCGAACGCACTTAATAAGTTGCAGGCGGACAAGAATATTGTCATTATGAATGACTTCATTGACGGTGCAACAACTGATACGAGCATCGAGTTGTCCAGGCGAAGGCTTGGCGCAGATGTTCAGGGGCTGACATCGAGTTTGGAAGGACTAAGAACATCAGTTTCCGAAAACCCTCCAATGCCTGGTAGATTCGAGTGAGCTGTGGTGGCTGTGCGTGCGTAGATATTCATGTTCGTTTGTGACACTCAACGAGCGACTGTTCAAATCTTGTATTCTTCAGTACATAAGCGGATCTTGGATTTAGAGTAAAGCTGTTATTCTTTGAAACAACGATAGTATATATGGTGTGAGCGCCTTACTGGATGAGTCTCCATAACGTTTGGGGAAATGCAGGGGTTGTCATAGTATGCCTCCTGCTCTAGGCAGATCGAGAAGGGAATGCTGACCCTTCACTATCAACTTCGATGCCCACCATCTTGCACTACATGAATTCGTAGAGTGTGCAGGGTTTGATGTCTGCAGATCTTATGCGGAGCAGACATATTGAACAATACCCTGCAAGTAAACCGAGCTCGACTGGTATTCTGTCAGGTCTACGAATAACAAGCTATAGCTGCCCAACCCAGGATGCGAGGGTCTTCCTGATCATTGGTCTAACATGTTAAATACTTCGGGTATCAGATTCACCAAAGCGCGATATCTACCATACCCGAGCAAACACGATCCCCTCGTCACACGCCCTTACTCGTTATGGCCATAACACTTCCATTCCTGGCGTTGTTGGGCCCTAGATTTGCGCTTTTATAATTGCAAGATCAATTCGCAGGCGTTTGAAACAGAAGACGAGACCGTCATATTCAATCTCATAAGCTCTGACAGTCCGTGAAGTAACAATACCGTCAGCTAAAGGACGAGCAGTTCACATGCTGGGCCATCTCAATCAATACGATCATGGCGACGAGAGCCGCTGGGGCCACTGCCGGAAGCACGGATCTGTTAGCCGTTGTTCTTGAGGGTAAGTGACATGAAAACTTACCTTGCCTTTCTATAGTAGCTGATCAAAATAACAGACGATCTGCATTGAAGGTAGTCTCTTATGCCTAGCCTCAGCTGCTGTGGAAGTAGCGATTCTCTTATTTTATCGACATATATTCCTCACAAAACCCTTCAAGTGGTGCGTCGATATCATGGTCTTTATCCTCATACGCTGGGGCATATCTGGGATTATCGTTAGTCAACCCGCACAAAAGCTCTATTCTTGTCATCTCTAAAGTCCAGGCTGACCATCAGTCGCACTGAAGGTCCAAATTCTTGCCGGGGATCCAATTTCATCCGTCTGGAACCCGTTGGATTTCAAGTTCCGGTACAATTACTGGGATTACACGCTTGTCGTGGGCGGCATGAGTATAGGTTTCGACGTGATAGTCCCATGTTTCCCTTTCCCTGTCATTAGAGCTCTGCGAATGCCAACTCGGCGCAAGATCACAGTTCTAGGAATTTTTTGGCTACGCGGCTTGTACGTATCTGGTTTTCTACCATTGTATCTGTCATTGTGATTGAAGCTGATGCAAACATAACGAGAATAATTGCTGTATACCCGCGGCAATTCGCTATCACGTGTACGAATGGATTCAGAGGGAAAAGGTAGTTTCGGTTACAAAATACGGTAAATCCTTCTAGTGCAGTAACAATTGCCATATTATAAGTCTATTCGATTGTGCTAGACGAAATATCAACGGCCTTGATCTGGCAGCATATAGAGCCTAGCTGCTCTATCATAGCGGCCTGTCTCCCCACTTACGGCAATCTTTTCACGAATAAGTTATCCATCTTCAGCAGTTTTCGTAGCCTTTTCTCGTTTCGAAGCCGATTCGGGTCCAGAAACAAAGAATTCGACGGCGGTATCCATGGCTCCTCGATGGCTCGAGTAAGAGCAACAACTCAGGAAAAGCCTGGCAATTCTGAGACAAGAACGTCGAGAACAACAACGTGGAGATTACTGCGAAGCACAATGGATTAGGGATTGAAGGAGATCAAGCATAGAAGCTGGTATGGAGATGAGAAACCCGATGAAGATTAATGTGATACGAGAGTTTGGTAGTGAAAGCAGGGTTGTGTAAGATCGGCATATGAACTACTGTGTACTACGCAGATGGTCTTTGGTGTCTGTAATTCAGATTCTTTTTTCAGAATTCTTCTACCTCACTGTTCCCAGGCCTTGTTTCACACTCCTAATCATAGGTCCCGTTGATGGTAAGCCAATCCCCCATATGAAACTCGTGCTCTGATTCATTAAGCTTTACCCATTGCTATAGGAACAGAAACCTTCTCCACGAGCACGAGCAAGATCCCTTTCAAAGATACGTCAAGAAGAGATGGACGTAGGGCAGGTAAACCCTAGCATGCTACTGTCACTGAAGACACTCTAGCGATCGGCTCTACATACACGACTGAGAAAGAGCACGAACCGATCCTCCATCCTTAAGTGAAAGTACCTCGCGAAAGAAACTCTCAACGTGCAGAGAGTGTTCTTCACTGATGCATGCAACTGCTGTTGCACACAATTCGCATCTCTTAGACCCTACCAGGACTCTGGACCTCTTTGTCCATCAATACACTCATCACCTTTTTCAAACTATCCCTCGCCAGCATCGTCTCCTGCCACCTCCTAAAATTGGGGTACTCCGCGATATTCCAATCGTGACCCTTCATGATGGAATCGATCTGCGCGTTCCACATAACAAAGGCTAAGTCTGCATAGGTGCTTTTATCGCCAACAAGCCATTCTTGTCCTTTCAACGTACGGTCAAGGACACCAACAATACGTTTGAGCTCATTGGCATAGCGTGTTTGGGCCGACTCCAGCTTCTCAGGGTGGAAAAGCGTGAACCTGTGGCACGTCAATAATCCGTCAGGTGACATGAGGGCCGAATGAAAGCTAGTAATTGCCAAAGGTGACAATTCCAAACATACCAAGCACATTGTCCAAAGTACGGACCCTGACCAGATGCTTGGAAGTAAGACCATTGTTGCAAGAAGTACTTCTCGGGCGAGGATGTATAGGTGAGCTTATGCTCTTTGTCTTAAGTGTCGATAAGATAGATAGGAAATGCTGGCTGCGGACTCGAACAAGGGGTCTCTGGAAAAGCTTGGAGGTTCAGATCGAAAAAGGCAGGTTAGCTGCTCACATACCAGGAAGACGCCCATTGGGATTGATGCTCTCGAAAGGCTGCTTCTTGAGGTCGTCAAGCTCGACCCAGGTAGTCTCGTAGGGAAGGCCGAGCTCTTCTAGAATTACTGGGACCTTGGATGGATTGGTAACTTGGTCTACAACAAGTTCAGCATCTAATCCCAAGGTTAGGGAGGTCCGCTTATTGCGCCAGTAGAGCAAAATTGGCTTCATACTGCTTTTGCGCGATTGAAACAATATGATGATTATATGACTGGGAGAGTCTTCACTGAAGAGAAGACTCTCTGATGCTACAGAAACGGGGGAACGAAAATGGGACACGTGTTTGACCCTTATTAATTCTGAGTGACACCATTTCTTCATCGTGCATAGACTCGGCCGTAAAGGGCGGGGAAGATCCGAGTGAATTCAGATTGTGAATTTTGGCCGAGATGCAGTCCTATATTTTGGGTGCAGCTGATATTTCATTTGCCTGCATTTTGCAATGTTGGAGTCAACTTACATCCCGATCTATATGTAGACTGGTACGGTACGAAGTCTGTAATACAACGTTTCAAACCCTGTAGTCTCTGACTATTGCTTTAGCATATTGAATTCATCTTTATGAGAACGCCGGTGCAAAGATACGGCGCAAACGAGCGTGATCTAGCTCCTCGGGCAGGATCTCGGAGGCTTTTACTGAAGATCTATTTTTGTGTTCACACGGGGAAAATTTCGGGGCTAAAGATCTCTCTTTGCCTTTCGGTTCGAAGAAGAATCTGTCCGGTGCAATGTGAACCGCTGGCCCACAGTATCTTGAAAGCTTCTGTTTTGATGAGGTAAATTGCACAGACCGTAGCCTCTATGCATGGGACTCGAAAATTCGAATCAGGATTTGCTGGGTCAGAAGATATGCGACAATGCCTATTGGCTTCCACACCGAGACTCATTCTCGTACACCGCTTCTTCTTTTCGTTCCCCGCTTTCAATATTGCGTCATTGATGCCTAGATTGGGTGTACGACCTGGAAAAGTCTGATCTAACAACGGTCCAGTCGTTACCTTTTCGTAGATGACAACTCTCCTGTACTCTGAGAACGCGGGAATATTGATATTCGAGCCGACAGCACTCTCCAGTAGCTGTTGTCTTTACAAGTATCCCTCTTTCGGCTGAGACAGCGACTCTCACCCAACAAGGTCTCCCTTTAGCATTCCTTGGACACCAAGTTGGATCCTAGATACGACCTAAGGATCTACGTCTTGACACTAAGGATGTCATTGCTCGTGCAGTGTTGGGCATTGCTCATGAGCTTGCTGCTATACGTAACATGCTTGGTGGTTTACCGCTTGTGGTTTCACCCTCTTGCACGCTTCCCTGGGCCCAAGACTGCAGCGGCTACGAAATGGTATGAGTTTTATTTCGACATCGTAAAACGCCCTGGTGGTACATTTATGTACGAAATTCATCGTATGCATGACGTATACGGTATGTCAAGCTTCCCAAGTACGCCAGATGCACATCTAGCTTGAACCTCACCGTTGACTAGGACCAATTGTGCGAATAAATCCCGATGAAATCCACGTCCATGACCCAGAATGGCTCGATGTGCTATACACTGTCGCGCCAAAAGTAGGTTTTAGATATGGGTCGTCTGCATGATCATAGGAAACTAATCCAACGCAGAGTGTTCGAGATGGGTATGAGCCGGCTGCACGTATGGCTGGGATGCCGGAATCGTGTTAGTACAATCTCACAACTTCTAAAGCATTGACTGACACTCAGTCCCTCGTTTTTGGCACCGTCCCTCATGATCTTTATCGGAAACGTCGTGCACCTCTCAACCCATTGTTCTCCAAAGGTGCCGTCAAAGCCTCGGAGACGATGATGTACGAGCAAGCGGAGCTTTTATGTGAATCCGTTCGGAAGCAGCTTGACCAGAATGGCATAGCAGAGATGAGACTAAATTTTACTGCTTGGGCAACAGACGTGATAGCTAATTTAGTACTTCCGAAGCCGCTTCATTTGCTCAAAGACCAACAGGCGGCCGCCAACTATCACCTAACTACGAATGCAACCATATGGTTGACACCATTGCAGAAACAATTCCCCTGGCTTATTGAGACAGCCTTGAGATTACCACTAGCACTCGTCAAGCTCATGTCTCCGAATCTCGCGCGAAGTGTGGCGCTGTATCGGGTAAGTTCTAAGGCTTAAATTCTGAAATCCAAGAGCCCAATGCAGCGTTGTTAATGCCAATCAACTTCAGGACATGCTCCGACAAGCAGAGGCGGCAATCGGCGAATTCTCCGACTGGACCGACAAGCCTCCGTCTCAGGTTAGTATGAAGAACGATTTGGGTATGAACGCCTTCCAGGCCATTATCTCTTGCGAAAGTCTACCTGCGCAGGAGAAGGAAGCGGACCGGATCGCGCAGGAAGCCTACATCCTTATTGCAGCAGCTAGCGTGACAACAGCAGTTGTTCTTATGACGGCGACTTATCATCTTTTGATGCACAAAAATGACTACCTCGCTCGATTGAAGGAAGAATTGGAGACCGTAATGGAAGATCCATACACGAGAGTTGATGTGCGAACATTGGAGCAGTTGCCCTGGCTAGTGAGTGTTTTCTTGTGGAGAGAAGAAATAATTTGACACCACCGATTAGTCAGCGGTGATAAAAGAATCACTTCGCATCACAGGACTTGTATCATCGCGTCTACCACTTGTATCACCAAAAGATACTTTGAGATATGGCAAGTGGAACATCCCGGCTGGTGTGAGTAATCCTTTGATAGATGATACTACGAAGTTTCAATACAAGTTTTCAAGCTGAGAAAGGCTAATTGACTTCAGACGCCAGTCAGTATGACTCCTCGAGACGTTCTTTTCGATCCTTCATACTTCCCAGAGCCATCAAAATTCTTGCCTGAGCGGTGGCTCTCGAATAACCCAGGCCTTGCGCGAATGGAGCGTGTTTTTATTCCATACGGCCGTGGTCCTCGTATTTGTCTTGGTATGAGGTGTGTCAAACAGCCTCATCGCTCATCCATCCCTTGTTGACATTTCTAGCCTCGGTCATTCTGAGCTCTATATTGCGATGGCATGCCTGTTCCGTCGCTTTAATCTTGAGCTGCACGAGACTGTACGAGAGAGGGACGTTGACGGGGTGCGAGATTGTTTCGCAATCGAGCCGTCCCTTGAAAGCCGGGGCGTAAGGGTCAGACTTGCCAAAACGGAGTAGAGGGAGGTAAGCAAAGTCAGAGCACGATTTGATTGCTCGGGGTAGAGTCAGTGCTTTGGCGCTCCTAATTCATTTTGCGGTAGCACAATTTGAAGATCTATTGAAGTTCGTCGGTGTTGAGCATTGAATCTCGCCGTCTTGAAAATTAAGGTAGGTAAGGTAAGTTGTAAAACGATCTGCCGCTAGATATAAATGCCAAGCCAAGCCAAGCCAGCCGAACTAGCCCTAACGCCCCGGTTTGTATGGCCCCGTATGGCCCCGTGGAGAGATTCTCTCACGAAATATCGACCATCATTCTTTTGCGCCTGGTAGCCGAAGCCTGATCAAGGAGCTAAAACTCTTCGTATGCCTTGCCTTCTTCACCGCTGAGTAGTGCTACCGGAGCAGCTCACTGCGCGTTCGTGAGAGGGCGCCCCCTCCAGAACATCACAACAGCACGAAGTATGTAGCCTTGAGTAGGATCTTTGAGTGTGTTAGCAGTTTTCCCCAGAAGTTGGAGCTTTAGAAGCTGATTCTCGTGCGTGCCATTACAGAGCACAAAGCTGCCTGCCACAAGGGCGGGGAGAGTCCTGGGGACTACAAACCGAGACCCTGTTATGATCCAGGAGGCCAAGACTGCAGAGTTTCTTGGAGCTCAGCAGCAACCAAATTTGCTGGCTGCAATTGACACCATGCTGGTGCCGTGGTGAAGACAGTGGCGCCTCCAAGGGACCCTACAGAGCATGCATGCTGCAATTGGAATCCTGGCTGGAAGCTTGCCTACCTCTTGCTAGAATCCGAAAATAAAAGAAAGAGCTTGGGGAACTATACGTGAGTATGGACGGCTTAGGTGGAGGACACATGGAAGCGTCCTAACTTTTGCGAATACGTAAACTCATCAGCAGAACAAAGCAAGATCAAGCGGAACGGGCGACGCGGATCCATGGCAGATGGACTACATGCTAGCCACGGCTCAAGATTAATTCTCAACCTTAATCTTCTTCATGTCCCCGAGCACTCCAGCTCTACCGGTACCGCTGAGTTCTCACAGAGTGCTCATACCTTAACAGGCCAGTCTTTTCAATGGTCGTTTCATCTCATCGCACCAATGAAGCTAAGCGCCTTGCGAGAAAGTGCCCGATAGGACGTGACGCGAAAGCTCGCCGGAATTCCTTACGCAGTGCAGAAGCTGTCGCCTTCTGCGCTTACCTCCTCGCGGTTGCCTCAGAAACCACCTCTATCTGCGCTCTGAGCTCTTCGACCAACAACGGCGCCCATTTCCTCTGCTCCATCAATACCGAAGCACGATGTGCCCGCCTGAAACCAGGTTACTGCCAAGTGTAGAAACACTAGGAGAAGCGACATACCAAGGGGTCCTTTAAAACATCAGGCTTATCAGATATAACCTTATATTTGTAGGGGAGAGGGACCCGAGGTCTCATTGTAGATTTCAAATGACGCTCGCCAATTCGCTCCAAAATTTATCTGTCCCGACCAAGTGTTTGATGCGTGATATACCATCTCAACCATACCAAGGATCGTGGCTGAGGCGCTTTGAGTACGTGCCACTACTTGAACGCTACCAACTCTTTCCATTCCTTTCACAGTATGCGCTTGTTATACTATTCTCGAGGGGTTTGTTTTTGTCGACGTTCGACCACAGGAGATCATTCTACACCCCCGTTATTTACTACAAAGCAATATTGCTGCTCTAAGACTTGATCGAGCTATCCGTGGCTGGGTTGAACTTTGAGAACTGGGAATAACGTTATAGTGTACTTAGGCCGGATCATCAATGGAATATTATTTTCCGAAGCGAATCTACTCCAACTATACTCTTGTTATTATCGCCGCTACGTCGCTTTTGCCCGAAGGCGTGCCTCTAGGAACGCTTGACAGGTATGCCGGTCTACCAGAACTCTCTCAATGCAATCTACCGCTACCTGGGGTCTGCATTGATAGGTAGACTCTTAGGGGCCTACGTAGGCTACGGTGTCCTCCAGGCTTGATGACCGAGCCAAATGATGCCTACACCGTGCAAACGGTGCACCCTTGACGCTTCAATAACCCTCTTTGCTGTTCGAGGATAAAGACAAAAGAGGCAAGCAGTACTGCAGGGACAAAGAGCATGGGCTGCAGATTATAGACGTCCTGATCAAGATTTAAACTGAATGCGAAGCGTTCTGATCCTAATCCTCGACCTGAAATCAGCATATTGTGTTACGAGAATGTGCTTCCGAGAGCTTCTATTACACCCAGCTAGGCTTTGCTTCCTTTGTTGGTAATCACGCTTGATTCCAATAACTCTTAATGACCCACGAGTTCGTGGCATATCTGTCTCAGCGTGTTCGATGTCGCAGAATCGTCGGGCGTTTAATCGCTGAATTGTAGGCGGTTACGTGAGAGCGGCACATCCTCGACATAAGGATCAAATAGCTTGGTAATTTGTTTGGCATAGAAATCTGTCCGGCTTTGTTTAAGATAGCTAATTGCTTATTTTCGCGTTATCATCGTTATATTTAACTTGATTAATCCGTGGACTAGAACTATATCACAATGCATTGAAAAGCTTGATTTGGTCTATTGTCCGCTCAATATCCTCCAGAAACTTGGAACTTAGTGGTTAATCATAAAAGACATGCAAGTGCCTCCATGTCCCGGACTAGGTATTATAGTGTTGTCAAGTTAATAATTATCTTATTATCGAGCTTGATCCTTTAGCAATGTGGTGGCTAGGATCCACCTTTCAGGGATTCTACCCTACTTCCTTTAGGAACCTTAGCGAGCCCCGGAAAGCGGGGAAAAGGCCGCGTTGGAGGACTGTGGGAATTTTCGCGCTTTTACGACCACCCTAGACTAATTTGTCAGCATGAGCCCGATACATTCACAATGATTATAGCAGGTCCCATATTAACAATCTCGGCAACTTTCAACTTACAGGTTCCGAGATGGTAGCATTTGGTGGGGTGGACGAGGGGTGACCGCGGATGGGATAGCAACGCTGACTATCAGTCTTCGAACACTGCCCAGACACCTTTCTAGTGCAATTTGGGAGCGCGGGTCGTAAAATGCCTTTTCTTGACACATATAAGGTGTAATACCCTGTGAGTACGTGTAAACTTATTAAGGCCGAATATATAAATTAACCGCACACAAGGAAACCCCAAACGCAGGAATGTCACTGTGCTTGCTGCCGTTGCGTATCCTTCATAGGGCTCTCGAAGTTCTTCTCTGCTAGCTCACGAACTCGACAACAACCGAGGAACGCTATACATATTTCGATCAAACTTAACCTTGCATTTTGAACCATGGGACTTCCATAACCAATTTTCCTTTCTTCTCCCACATATGGATACCAATCTCCTCGTCCATATCTTCGCCATTATCGTTGTTATTACCGTTTCTGCTGGGCTTCTTAACCTTTGCCTTTGCGGGCATTTTGCCGCCACCAGCCTTTGCCTGAGCAGTCCGCGAAGACAACCCATTCGAAGCCCCATGGACTCTTGATAGTGTGGGGGAAGGTAGCTCGATCTCGGCTGCGGATCCATTAGTCTGTGCATCCAAGGACTCGGGATCTGGAATTTCGATCGGCAATTCGCTTGTAGTACCCGTCGAGTCTTTCCCGTTCGGTAGAGGGCCGTGATGATATCTTCTCTCAGTAAAGCTTTCATTTCTTAAGCCACGTGCTGCGACTGCCATCAGCTGATTGAGTACAATAAACTCTAACTTCAACTTGACTATATAGCTGAATGTTTGGACAGGATGACTGATTCCAAGTTGGTTGAGGAATACCAATACCACAGTCAGGACGTCAAGGCTAACAGCAATCACGTTGACATAGATCAGGTCCATCATGACCCGCCGTTGTCGTACGCTTGATTTGATTTTCAGGAGCTTGGTCAATGACAATATATATATGCCACTGACGATGCTTTCGACGAATGTATAACCCAACTGGGTACATCGGTCCATGATGGCTTCCCTGGGTGAATAGAGAGCAGAGAGATGTGGATTATAGGGATTGAAAGCCTGCCAGTCGAATATCCATGTGGGGACTATCATGATCATTGAGGCCGAGATGATAAGGATCAGGACCCATCGTTGGAGCTTGCGATTTTGATTCACTAGGTGAAGCCTTGAATAGAGCACCACTAGCTGTGCAGGTGCGTATATTGTCCAACCTGCAATGAGGAACAGAGTATATAGAGGCCAGATGTGTTCAGAATTTGGAAGGAACCATTTCAAGACGACAGCAATCGCATCGACGAGGCAGCCCCAGGTTCCAAGTAACATACACCAGTAGTAGAAACCTTGTTTCTTTTTGAAGATACGATATATTCCGACGTTGATGTCGAGAAAGAGGTAAAAGACTATCGCAATGAAGCCAGCTGCTGCGAGTTCTTCCCCTGGTCTTTAAGTGGTGTTAGAAGGCCTTGGGAGGGAGAGGGTCTTAATCCATACCTCCATGTAGCAGGCCCTGATTCAGAGATAACGTACGCGGAGTAGGCACCCATTGAGTAGTTTCAATATTCCTGACAATTAGAGGAACTATAAGAGTCTGGAAGAGCGAGATGCTTCCAATGGCATCCAAGCCCGATGCTCTCAGGCCTCCTCGTGTAAAAGGGTGACCTAGTTTAAGATGTGAAGGGTGCTTCTTGTGCCTTTTTCTAAGGCGTTGAAGCTTATCCTAGGCTCTGATGGGGAATTAGATCATGTCGATGGCCAAGCCAGCTGCAGATCTTATAGGGGTTGGCTTGTACGCGACAAAAGCTTACTGTATGCTCAAGGCACAATACAGCTGATAGGGGGTTGAGACATTTGTTTTGTATGTTTGCAGCTTCGATATGCGGCAGGACTGGGACTGGAGAGTTCTTGCAAGCATATTTCAATGCAGATTGGCTGATCCCAAAGTGTGAAAGCAACAAAATCCGGGAAACAAAGTCCACACGATTTGTAGCTTTCAGCCGAAAACGGACCGCGAGGCACGACATCGCTTTTTATGGTGTGTCACGCCGCCCCGAATACTTTCCATTGGTCCAGTCTGAGCTCCAAGGCAGCAGTCTGTCGATCAGTAGCGGAGATTGCAGTGGATTTTGACGGGTATGACGGTAATGCCAAAGGTATCTTACGCCATGCGGCTTGACTGACCTACATGTCTTTTATGTAGACTTTGCCGTGAAGGGCGTTGCTGTGCCGGACACTGCTGTGCCGCTTCTACACGTCAAGAGCATAGCATCACGAATATGCGAGCGATAGAATTCATATTGATCCACACACAATGACGTTGCACTACCATCTAAAGTAAGCACAGTGAGCAGCTATGAGAATACTTGAGGGGGGTGAGCAGATTAGGGAAAGGCTGTACGTGAGCGTTAAGAGCCGTGAATTGCATCCGCAGATTTCAATGACTGGGATCTCGCATTAAGACAGACGTTGGAGCAGCCATGTATGGAGGTCGTTCCTTAAGCTAAGTATGTAGCCCAGGGGCTTCACAGCGGTTTTCTATCATCGCATCGAAAATACCTCTCTGTGGCGGACGGAGGCAATCATGTGGACTGCATTCAGTGCTCGATATTCTGTGAAGACACCACTGACCATCATTCCGGGGTTGACAGCATCCGCTGACCTTCCCTCCTCTATTGTTAACAATATAGAATACCGTCGCGTTTGTTCTGTGGTGGTATTTGTTGAATTTCCCATAAATAATCTCCTCACTTGGGGAGCGATGACATTGAGTGAATTTTTGAAATTTTGGTCGACAATCTTCCGATGACCACCTCAGACCACTGGTAGCAGCTTCTAACCCTAACGGATCACAGCATGCAAATTAGCGCGGATGCCGTAGTGTATCAAAGGCAGCTGGTACGTCATGCAAGAACCCACAGATGCAGGGGCCAGCAGATGTTGCGGGGGAATTTATTGGAATCTTGATGACGTCTACATCTCGGTACCGTGCTGCCGGGACTGTGAAAGCTACGTCCCTATCGAAACTGTTGCTGCTCCGCAAACACTGCCAATTTAGACTTATAAGTGGGTCCGTCATTGGCGGGTTAAGGCATGCGGGCTGATGACATTTACTCATGTTTCCATGGATGCAAAGCACTTCTTAAGCAATATCCTGCGCAGCCAGAACATTCACCTTCAGTAAGAGCATAGCCAATTGCAAAAGCAACTCGTTGATATATCCCTTGGCAGGCATGCATGCCATATGCACACTCCGGATGAGAGGCACATCAATTCCATGCAATACGAATTCCAGTTTGGACTTAATTATCACATTCGCGATTGGGCCGCAGAGCCGCAATTACCAGCTTAAGCTCGTATGAGCGACTGGCCGCAAGAGAGCCATCCCTGGTTAGGTATGGCGAAGGCATATCTGAACCCTCCTACATAATGTTCAAGACCATCTTCTAGGCTGCTAGAATTAACGAAGGTGCCGATTCTACCAAATAAAAGAACCGTCTTTGGCCCCGAGGAGTAATCGTATGACATCTCTCAATCTTCTCGAAAGAGAGCATATTACGATGGACGGCCACAACTCCCGGAAATTACCTTAAAAGTCGGACTGAAAGCGTTCGAATAGGTGGGAGCTATAGGAGAAATCATCGGGATAACCCCTAAAATCACCATCTATAATTATAGCCCAACCAGCTTACTGGGTATGTCTCGTCCTAATCCTATAAATGGTACAATTAGCAGAGAAGGTCCAACCCCTTCCACCTTTCATCCCGTACACTTCGGCGTCAGATTTCATGCAACTTTCATGTTTCTCTCCGATAACGCAAACGTTATGTCTCACAAACACATCTTTGCTCTCGTTTATGCCTTGACACTGCCAAGACTCTTTGGTGCTCCTTTCGCTCCTACTCTGGCTTCCAGCACGTACGTAGGTCTCCTGATGAATTTTTGGCCAGATGATGTCCGTGCTGTCACTCGAGTTACTGGCACCTAATGGTCCGTTGCTTCGTTGGCCGGATGAGTTTGTAGTGTCACCCATGATAGCAACTAGGAGGGGCCGCAAGGAAGGAAGACATGCTAAGCTTTCTGTCAGTGAGGATATAGATGAGATGGAAATGATGACTTGTACAGAAAATGGCATAGAAGGCTATGATTGCCGAGACATAAGAGGAGCCTTGCCTAATATAATTCCAATGTTGACTTCAACGGCTGTCCACGTCGATGAGCCGATGAAAAGCCACGTGACATCCATGGAGATTATGTGGAAGAGTTGGTTTGTCATTACTTAGAGGCGAACAATTGAGATTATACAGACGCTGGAGTATAAGACACGTCAGCGATTCGATGTCAGCCAGCTTCTGAAGAATAGCAGAAGTTCGACAAAGACAGCCAGCAAAGAATACTTACAAACCACCAAGCCCGTAGCCACCACACAAGGCAACCTTTTGGACTGTTTTCTGTTGAAGGCGCCATATATATAGAGCAGGAAGGAACAGGAGGGCCTATTCTGTAACAATGTTTGGGACAGCACTGCCAATGAAAAAGGCATAGACGTTCAATGCATAAGTGGGGTTCATAGATTTATCCCGCTGCGAAAACTTCAAGTCAGCCTTTGATCTCCCTAAGTTCTCCTCAGACATCTTGGCAGAGCAAGATTTCCACTTATAAATCCTCGTGCCGGGGTGGATTGGAAAATTGATGTGACAACCTATAGGCAGAGTATTAAACGCGTTCTGGTTATAGCGTGCATGAGTTTTCGAAACATACCACTGCAATTGCCCACCCAGTGACAATGAGAGCTATGAACATCAATGGGAGTCGGATGCTTCTGGCGAATATGCGCCAATAGAAGAGTAGGACCGAAAATTTGGTAAGACATATCGTCAAAGTATACAGGATCTCGCAAATAAAAAGACCCAAATAGACATACTCAGCGCCATTGGGTCCATCCGCTTCGATATGCTTTCCCAGGCCACGATGAACCCCTTTACGGCTTTGTTAGACTAGTGAATCTCTAAAGGCTGCGAATTATGACCGTTCACTTACATAGGACCATATCAGCGAAATTTTCCCCAGCGACAGCCAAGGAAGCATAAATGGTATAGTCATCCAGCCATAACCCAGCTCTCGAGAAATATTTCCGAGAAGAGAACCGAAGGTAGACTGCTATGACAGCAAGTACATAGGAAGATATATAAGCGCCGAGGAGTTGTGGCTATCGTGTCTCTGAAAGTTGTACATTGGTCGGAAGAGTACTCATGTTTTCGAAGAGTTAAAGAGACTGAGCACAAGCGCGCGAACGAACTTTCAAGAAATTGTAGCGCTCGAACTATTAAGTACAATATCGTTTCAGATGCTCCCTTGGCTACACGTCTGGGTGTGTAGGAAGGTTCTGGCACAGCCTGCATATGCAGGCTGTGCTGACTGTATTTGACCGTCGTTTACGGATTTTGCTTTGCGGCCCTCCAGCTGTGAGGTCCTCCCAGCTCGATTATCAAGCAGGGTGGAGACTGACGATGGAATGCTATCTTCAGCTCCGAGAACAGCTGAGGACCGACGTACACCATGCAGGGGCCAGGGGAAGACGGGCCGATGCTGCTTCCCTGCTTCGCAGCTTAATACCGTGATCAGCTGTCACGGTAGGCGGCGAAATTTAGCATGTGCAAAATCTTTGCGAAAGCTTGGCATTTTTCCTTGTTCCCGCTACCGCGCATTCCTTATATAAATCGGCACCACCTACTATCATCACCTTTTCGAATCTATATTTAACTAATTAGGTAGTTTTAAAGCTAAAAAAGTCCTAATTATACTAATTCCTAATATTTTAAGTTTTATAATAAGTTCTTTATCTACCTAATATCTTTATATATATTATAAACTAATATTATAGATCTTCTAAAAATAAGTAATTAAAGAGTAAAGAGGAATAAGGTAAGCTAGATATAACTCTATATTACTTATTAATATAAGATTAAGTCTTTAAAGGCTAGGAATAACTATTAATTTAACTATAGAGTTAAATATAAAAAGATCTATCTAAGATAGGTAAAAGCCCTAATTATATAGATATAAAAAAGTCTACTAAGACTATTATATTTAATAGATTTAATCTATAAATTATTTAAATTTTCTAGTTTATATAATTTAATTAATAAACTATTTAAACTATTACGTAACTTATTACTAAGTTATCCCTTAATATATACTTACTTAAGTATTCTTTATATTATACTTATTAGATTATAATATTATCTCCCTTCTCTAATATTTTTATCTTAAAGATAACTATTCTTTCTTTATACTATACTATATATTAAATCCTCTATTAAGGTCTATCTTACGCTATTAATAAGTTTTAGAAAGTACCTACTTAGATAAGATTATATACTATTATAATAACTATATTTATTATTATAAGGATTATAAGATTAGATTAAATTTAAATTCTTATATTAAATATAATAGAGTTAGGTTATTATATAAGCTTACTTTTTTTAAAGCTAAGCTATATTATATATAAAAGAAAAGGTGTAAAAAGTTAAAGGCTATCTAATTAGTAGTAACCTAAATTTAAGAGCTAGTAACTTATTAGTCTTAATTATATACTAAAGCTAATAGCTTAGAGAAGTAGAAAAAAAGCTAGTTTATTAAGAGCTTTAAAATATTAAAGAGCTAGAAGTTAACTTATAAAGCTATAATAAGTAATATAAGTCCTCTCTTTAATTTTAGTTCTAAAAAGATTAAAATTCTTTTTAATTTTAATTAGTCTATTCTTACTTCTATTAAAATTATTATAAAAGAATTTAATAGTTCTTAAAATTCTTAAGTAGTTTCTAAATATTTTTAATATTATTATATCCTTTCTATTTAATAAGATATTTCTAACCTTATTAATCTAGAATCTTCTTTATCTTATACTTATCTTCTTCTTCTATCTTATAATAAAAACTTTTTTATATTAGTATATCTAGGTTATCTAGTTTAAATAGCGATATATAGAAGATAGGATATTATTTAGATTCCTTAAATAATTCTAGTTTATAGTTAACTAGTTCTCTTTATTCTAGAATTAAAAATAGTATAACTTTTATATAATCTAATTTCTTACTAAATCTCTTTATTTTTATATTTTTTATTAGAAGATATACTTTATCTCCCTCTTTTAGCTAAGAACTATTTTTTTATTTCTTATTAGCTTACTTTTTAACCCTTTTATTAGAATTAGTAATAATTTCCTTTAATTATTAGTAAATTTTTTTTAGTTCCTTAGCTTTAATTAGTACTTTATTTATATTTAGTCCTATTCTTAGTATTAGAAAATTATTTAGATACTTCCTATAATTTATAAAGAATAATATAACTCCTATTATTTATAATATCTTATTATTATATATAAGTTATACTATTAATAGTAACTATACCTAGTTATTTTATTTTCTATTTATATAGTATCTTAGATATATTTCTAATATCTAGTTTACTTATTCTATTTATTTATTTATCTATAGATAGTATACTATTAATATTTATAGCTTTATTCTAATTATATCTAATAGTATTTTCTAATAATTAGAGGTAAAAAGCTTATCTCTATCTAATATTATTAATTTTAGTATACTATAATTCCTAATAAACCTATTTAGTAGTATAAATACTAACTATTTAATTTTATATTTTTCCTTAAATAATACTATAATAATATACTTAGTTAGTTAGTTTATAATAACTATAATTATAATTATATACCTCTACTATTATTAGGTCTTTAGACTTTAGTAACTTAGTAATAAAGTCTATTATTATATTATTCTATAGCGCGTTAGATATAAGTACGAACTATATTTCCCTATATAATTTATATCTTAAAGCCTTATTCTATTAATAATTAATATATTCTTTAATATATTATATTATCTACTACTTAAGTTCTAGTATATTATAGTTTTTACTAATAAGTTCTATAATTCTAACTACTTCTAGGTATTTATTTTATAAATTATTATAGTAATTACTAATTACCTCTTTAATATATTTTTTAGGTAAGTATATCTTTTCCTTATAGATTAGTATTATTATATTTTTCTACTCCTTATATAATTCCCTTACCTTATTATTATTTTTATAGGCCTAGATTATCTTATTAATTATACTTAGTCCCTTAACTCTTATAGTTATTATAAGTATCTATATATTTAATCCTAATAATCTATTATTATTTTTTTATAGGATTACTTATTTATTTAAGTCTTTTATATTTATATAATCTAATTATCTACTTAAAATATTAACTTATTTATTTTCTTTATCTAAGATATAGTAGATTTTAAATTTATATTATCCTAAAAATTTAGCTTATCTAACTTATTCTTAGTTAAGCGCTTTTATTATTATAAAATTTAAGAGATTCTTATAATTAATAAAGATATTAAGTTCTAAATAGCTTTCTATATAAACTCTCTAGTATTTAAGTACTTCTACTATTATAAGTAACTCTTTATTATAGATATTATAGTTTTACTTTAATACTATTATTTTTCTTAAATAATATATAACTAAATACTATTTATTATCTTTCTACTAATATAGATACGCTCTTATAACTAGATCTAATATATTAGTTTTAATTCTTACTAATTAATTAACCTAAAATATATATAATACTATCTACTAGAGATAAATAGAAAATAATTATGTTCCATTTATATTAAACTAAAATTTTAGTTATTTTCTATTTAATTTTAGTTTTTTAAATAGAAAATAGTTTTTTTTATAAGCTCTTTTTAAAGTTAAACCTATTTTAAAAAGCGCTAACTAAGCGCTATAATTTAATGCCCTAATAGCCTAAATCTCTCTTAGGGTTATTTTTTAAAAAAATGTTAAAATGTAGGTTTTTTCTAATATTTAAACCTTAAGTAGATAATTAACTACTAAGAAAGTTATCTCTTCTAAGTCTTACCCCCACCTTAATATATAAGTAAAATTTAAAGTAAGACCTAATTTAGAATCTACTAGATTAGGGTTATAAAACGCGCTAAAAATTATCTAAAATAGACTAGTAATAAAAAAGTTACCTTTCTACTTAGAGTTCTTACTATTAAAATATATATTCTATTCTAAATAAAAATAAATAAAATATATATAATAGTTATATTTTAATTTATTAATAGTAACTATTATACTACTAAATATTATATTTTTAAAGATTATATCTAATTATTCTATTTCCTTTTTATAAGTAGGTACTTAGTTAAGATATTAGCTAAGAGATTTATATTATAGCTATTAACTACTTATTAGCTAGCTAAGATAACCTTAAATATTACCTACTTAATTAACCGCCTAATAATTTTATATCTTAAAGCTTTTTATCTTTCCTTACTATCTTTCCTTAATATTTTAATAAATTATTAACCCTAGTTATTTTAATTAAATTCCTATCTAAGAAATAAGGCCTTGCCTTTCTAATAAGATAGGGTATATTACTATTCTAAGTAATACTAGTTTCCTAGCCTAGTATTAAGGGGTTAGAGGTCCTAGCTAAGTAATAAATAAGGTACTAGTTAAGCGCTAAGTAGTAATAGTAAATAGATTTATACTTATTACCTAGTATAGCCTAGTTCTAGGTTATTTTAATAAATAATCTATATTTCTAAGCTAGCAAAGCCTAATACCAAGTAATAGGAGTAAAAAGGGTTAGCCTTTTAATAAAATTTTTCTTTTTACCTATAACTTTATTATTTCTTAATAGAATTTTAAATTAGGGCTTATTTTTAGTAGCCCTAATACGGCCCTATAATTCCTATATATAAAGTTTTTTAATATACCTTAGGGATTAAAGCCTCGCGTAGGGGGGTAGGGGTTATAGCTAAGTACTTTATAGAAATACTAGCTAAGCGCTAGGTAGTAATAGTAAATATATTTATACTTAATACCTAATATAGCCTAGTTCTAGATTGTTTTAGTAAATAATCTATATTTCTAAGCTAGCGAAGCCTAATACTAGGTAATAGAAGTAAAAAAAGGTTAGCCTTTTAACAAAATTTTTTTTTTGCCTATAACTTTTTTATTTATTTATAAAAATTTAAAATAGGGCCTAATATTTATAGCCCTAATACGGCTCTATAATTCTTATATATAAAGTTTTATCCTATATAGCCCTATAAACCCTATATATTAAGTTTTATAAGTACTATATAAAATCTTAATTTATCTCTAGCTCTCTCTCTAGCCCTCTAAATAATTTTTTGAAAACGGCTAAGGCAAAGATTTTTATATATTTTCGTCCTACTATTACTATATAAATATTTTATTTTTTAATATTTTACTATTTTTTAAATTTTTTTTTTAATACTTAACCTATATATACTAAAAATCAACTAAATAATAGTCGGGCTATATATAAGATGAGTCTATCCTAAGGCGTCTATGGAGTAGCTTTCGGGGTATGATTTAATTTGATTTGATTAAGTTATACACCTTATAGACTATTAGCCTAGTGGGAGGAGATTTCTATAGGGATCCTATCCCTCGTATTAGTTTAAACTACCTATTGCCTAGGTTTATAATACTACCCTATAGGGACCTTACTATTTATTTATACCCTCTATAAGCGCCTATCCTATAGTAACTAATTACTAAACTCTATTTATCTTTTATCTTTGCGAAAAATTAAAAAGTATTAAAGTTTATTAGCTTATATCCACTCTTAGCCTTACGCTATAAGCGAGAGTAGGTCCCTATTATTATTTATTATTTATTTATTTATCCCTTATCCCTTACCTATAGTAGTAAGTATCTATCTCTATAGGTTATACTAGTAGCACCTTTAGTTCTAATAGTAATATAAGTCGATCCGTGGGTATATTATATAATATATAAGTTAGGAGGTTCCCCCTTTTAGGGGTCTCGCGATATATATAGATGGATTAGGTACTTATTATTTCCCCCTAGCCTCTATATACTTACTATACCTTGGTATTAGTGGTATCTATTAGCTTAGTCTCTTATTAGATAAGGTGCCCTAAAAGACCTATACTTACTATGAAGATAGCGACGCGTCTTACCTATATTAGATTACTTAATATCGTCCCTAAGTTAGTAGCCCTAGTACTATATCTCATTTAGTCCCGCCCCTACTATAAAGTCTTAATCCGGAGGTCCTAGAAGTCTCTGCATTCTATTAGTATATAGTATACTATTTAGTTAGTTTTCTCTTTATAGCCGTACTATAATAAGTCTACCTTCCTAATAGAATAAAGGTAGGCGTTAAGGCTAATCTTACTAGTCCGTATTTATACTAAGATAGAGCTAAGTATTTAATTTAGTCCCTAGTATTTATCTACCTATTTCTTCTTTAGTAGCTTAGGTAGAACGTAGTATAACTAGTGCCTATACTTATAGTACTCCTAGCGTCTATCCTAATTCTCTTAGGTATTCTTCCTAACTTTAGCGGTGATAGCCGTTGTTAGTTTAGGTATTATAGGTATTTATTATCCCCTCTTTACTACCTCCTTCACTACTACGTCGACCGCTTTATTATCTAGGACTCCTATATATACGAGTATCTAGTAGATAATTAGGAGGTGGTCTAGCTCCTAAAATAAATTAAGGATCTCCTCTACTAGAAACTAATATAGCCCTACCTATAGATCCACTACTACTTATATAGCGGCTTAATTATTAATAAAGATTCTTATTAGTATATATAGGTGGTTTACTATTACGTTCTTTATAATCTTAAGGGCTAAGGTAATACCTACTAGCTTACTACTATAGACCGTGAATTCTAGGATAGAGCCTATATATTAATATACTATAGCCCCTATTAATAGATATATTACTATCGTACCTATATATCTATTAATTCCTAACTTGTTAGTGTAGAACGTAATGGCTAGTTCCTAAATATATAGTCGCTTGTGATTAATTAGCGTGGTGAGGTTATCTTCTACTATAAATCCCTTAGGGAGGTTTTCCTATAATAATATAATGTATAGACGTCGTACTTCTAGCTTATTAATTATTTAGCCTATAAGTTCCTTGATTTATTAGTAGAGCTTATTTAGGGGGGCCTTTAATGCCCTTATATAAAATTCTTAGTATACTAGGTTAGAGAATAGATGGATTGCCGCCCTTATAGTTAATACTTTAAGCTATTAGTTAACTAATAGTAGATTAAGTTCCATATTATAAGCCTCTCTTATGACTATCCTAAAGCCCCCTAAGATTACTTTCCCTACTATAGATTATATCTTTTAGAGCTTAGTAAGCACTCGTTCTAAAAATAGCTTTATTCCATAGTCCTTATATAGTATCTATACACTAGCGCCGTATAGTACTAGCGAGAGCACGTATATAGTATAGATTTACCTAAGACTTTTAACTTTAATTCCCTATGTAGATCTAGCTAGTAAGCTAATAGCCCCTAGTCTTTTAGTAGTTTTAATTTCTACCTACTCTAAGTAAGCTTACTAGTTAAGTCCGCTATCTATTATTAGGCCTAAGTATTTAGCTAATTTTTTAAGCTTAACTAGCTTATCTTTATTAATAATTAGCTCATCCTTAAGCTATTTATAGGGGTGGAAGTGCACTAGCTAATACTTTATTAGGGCGAATACTAAGGTATATTATTTTGCCTATATCTTAGCCCTTTTATAAGCTAGATATAGGGCGTTAATATTATCCTTTACTAATAGGCTATTAACTATAATATATACGTCGTTAATATATCCTAAGCTTATAGTATTAGTAAAGGGGTTAGTAGTATCTTCTAGTAGATTCGCGTTATAGAATAGATAGAGAATTAGCGATATTAGTAATCCCTAAGGGATGCTTATCATCGTCCTATAGCTATTTAGAGTATACTTTAGAATCTTTAGGTCGATTTACCTTTTAGTAATAAAACTAGCTATATATCCTATAATTATATTATATACCTTTCACTTATAAAGGTTATGGAGTAGTTATTTATATAATATATTATTAAACGCTCCTAAGATATTAAGAAAGAGCGCTATAGTAACCTCCTTTAACGTCTAAGTGGTATAGATCTAGTTAAGAATAGTATATATAGCTATCTCTACTAACAATCCTTTTCTACCCCTAAAGTAGCTATAGGGGAGAAGATTATAGGCTTTCGCGAGGTAGCTTAGACGCGCCGCTATAATAGATTCTAGTACCTTACTAATTATACTTAGTAGTGTAATTAGTTAGTACGACTTAGCTTAAGTATAGTTACTTTTACCTTATTTATATAAGACTATAGTAGTCGACTTTTAAAAGTGCTAGGGGTAATAGCCTATACTTAGATAGCTATTAAATAGCTACTATAGGTAGTCTTTAAGCTCTTCTCTACCCTATTTTAGTACTTTATTTAGTATTTTATTTAGTTTAGCTATCTTTCTATTAGAAGCCTAGTCTATTATATTCTCTACTTCCCTCTACGTAATCTCCTTATAAGGGATGGGTTCTAGATATAGATATCCTTAGATATTATTAAGGTCTAAGGTAGATAGAGTAGGAAAGAAGGTTTTTATAAGAAGATATATTTTCTCTTTTAGTTTAAATATTAGCTTATCTTACTACTTATCTATAATAGAGGGTATATATATCTATATAAGGGTATTATAGTTCTTTACCTATTATACTAGGTACTAAACCTTACTTATATCTCTTATTATAGTAGTGATCTTATCCCTATATTTATCCTTAAGAGCCTTCCTAATCTCTATCTTTATCTTATTTTAGGCCTAATAATACTCCTCTTATATCTTTTTCTTAGGGTGTCCCTACTTATATAAATTCTTTAATTTATATAGTAGGGTTAGTTTAGCTTAGATTAATTACTTATAGTCCGCTATAAATATTAATTTAGCGTGAGGTGATAGGCATATCTATAAGGTTAAGTTATTAATTACTTTAGTAATTACCTCGATAATTAATTTAATAAAAATATCTATTTATAGTCGCGTTATAATGCGGTAGTCCCTAGGGACTTTAGAGAGATATCTCTATAGTAATTCCTTTAATTTCTTATAGTTTATTTTTTTTTAGCTTCTTTAGTATTCCTCCTTAGCTATCTTCTAGGTATGTTTAATAATAGTTTTAACTAGTATATAGTTTAATTCTTTATTTAGTCCTTCGCCTAGTTCTAGGTATATTATATAAGTGATTAGTAATAACTATACTTTAGGGGTCCCTAAGCTTAAGTTTATTATAGAGTGGTTTTTATCCTAGCTAGTCCGCGTAGCTACTCCTATAAGAAGTAGTAGTCCTAGTAGTATATTTTCTATCACGTTATTTAGTAGTTTAAGGCGATTAAGTAGACTCTTTTATTAGTATACTAAAGGTATATTCTCTTTCTATTAAGGGCTATATAAGTTTATATCCCCTACTATTAGATATTTTATGCTAAGGTAGATCTATTTTAGTCCTTTAATTACCTTTTTTAGGTTAGTAACTCCCGTTATATTATTATATTAGTTATAAACGTTATATATAAATAGGGTATTTATACCTATACTTAGGGCGATAATATATAGGTCTTAGGACTAATAGGCTAGATACTATTTATCCTATATAATTCTTTATAATATATAGATTAATACTCTTAGGGGTACTTTACTATCTTTTTCGGCGTTGTATATATAATAGAAATATTCTTTAGCGGCTATTAGGTTATAAATTTAGCCGCTTAGTTTATTATAGTAGGGCTCCTAGAAAGTAATAATATCCTATAGTCTAATAACTAGGTCCCTTAGTAGAGTGGTGATTATTATTTATAAACCAGCTATATTATAATTAAGGACTTATAGTTAGTTAAATTTAGGCGTTTATAAGTCTTACCTTTACTTTATTATAGAGAGCATTATATCTATTATTATTTTTTATAGATAGTTCCTCACTACTAGAGCTTAGACTAATTATAAAGGGGACTCTTTCTATTAGTAGGTAGTATTTATAGTTTAGATTAGATTAGTTAGTACACCACCTATCTTTTAATATTTTTTTAGTCGGTTTCCTATATTATCCTTATATTAAGATATTAGTTAGAGCTACCATCTATATTAAAAAGGCCTCCTTTAAGATATCTATATAGCCTATTAATTCTAAGGAATCCTTCTCTAAGTTCTTCCTCTTATATAGGCTTCTAGGGCCTAAGGTTACTATTAATACTAGGGATTTAATAGAGTAGGCTCTTATCTATCTTTTCTTAGAGTCCTAGCCACTTATTAATTTATACTTTAGTAACTTAAATAGTTATTTATCTACTCCTTAATATATAGACTTAGCTTTTTCTAGGCGTGATTAGTTATAAAACTAGTTAGTAATATCTTATAAAGGCCTCCTTTTACTAAGAGGTCTTAAAATATCACCTACCCTTATACTTACTACGTTGGTAGGAGATATTTCGATGCTTAGGGGGGTAGCTTAGGGGGTTAGTTTTAGTACTAGTACTTTCTTTATCTATCTCTTTTAAATTAAAATTAGAATTAAGCGCTACTTCCTTAAGGGCTTATTAATTATTAACGCGGGGGTTAAATTTTATTATTATTTATATTTTTAATTAGTGATCTCGCGTTATTAATTAATAAATAAAGATATATCGCGCTAGCTATCTAAAATTAAGGGGTCTAGAATTATAGGGTCTTCGACCTCTCCCTATCCTTCTTCTATAGCGATTTATAGTAGATTAAGTATAGATCTAGGTTTTTCCTTCTTTAGGGGGTTCGCCTTTAAGGGTTTCGTCTTCGGGGGTCCTATAGTAGGGAAGGGATAGTCTTAGGGGGCTCTAGTAGTACTAGGGCTATTAGATAGAGCCTATAGGCTCTTCTACTCTACTAAAGTCTTAAGGCTCTTTAGTATTAGGTACCGCAAGGGCTTTATCCTCTTATTTTACTTAATTATCTTAATTTATTTCTATCTTATAGGATAGAAGGGATTATAAGCCTTATAGCGTCTATTATATAGAGTACACTAGTACCTTATACTAGGGCCCTTATATATTAAGTAGGACTCTATTAAGTAGCTTTTAATATAAAGTATATACTTAGTAGATAAGCTATATCGAGTTCCTATATATCTATATATTTAGTATTTTTTATACTAGAGTATTTTATAGTTTATATTATAGAGTTCTATAATATAAGTCTTTATATCCTATATTATTTTTATATCTATAGTATAGTTAGTATCCTCTAACTATAAGAATATTATAATAAGTAATATCTTTAACTTTACTCTTATCCTTCCTAAGGTAAGCTATTTATAATATAAAATCTTCGCTCTTAAGAATTCTAGTATATTTATGGTTAATAGTACCCTAGCTATCTTATCCTAATCCTCCTTATAGGCTATAATACTTAATATATAAATATTATATAAAACGACGGTATAGGTATCTATAAGAATATACGCTTCTATACTAAATACCTTAACCTAGTCCTCTTTATTATAGGTCAGCCTCTTAATATCCCTAAACTTTTTCACTCGTAGTTCTATATCGCCGCTTTTTAGCTATAATATAGTCTATACTTATATCCTAGTAAGAGCTAGGTATTAGCGAATAGTATAGTTCACTAAACCTAAGATATTATAAGGTTTCCCTCACTATATTAGTTAGGTGACCGCTATATTATTTATCCTTATCTATAGATAAAGGTCTTTAGCCGTGACTATAGGGGCTAGACTTAATATCCTTAACCCTAAGATTACGCTTAAGATACTCGCCACTATATAGTAGAGGTCGCGTACCCACCCTTCTACCACCCTAAAGCTAGAGGTTATACCTATAGCTAAAGACGCGTTAGAATAATCCCTTAACTCTCTTATAATAATATTTATAAGGCTACTATTATCCCTAGTCTCTTATACTATTTCTAAGATATAGGCTAGGCACTCGTTAATAGATATTATAAGAAGTTAGGCTAGTAGTTACTTAATAATAATAAAAAAGCTAGAGGCTAGATCTAAAATATATTATCTAAAGAGTTTTCTTATTAGATTTTTAGTTAAATACTACTTTATCTACTTATAGATATCGCGAATATAGAGAATTTACTATTATAATAACGCGTTAGATTTATTAATATTTAGTACTTTTAGCTAGTCCTTTATTATAATAGTTACTATTATAGGCTACTAAGCTAGAACTAGTATTAAAAGATAGCTATAATATATAGCTATTAATTATAGTATTAAATAAAACGTATATAAGCTTAGATCGTGATATAGAGTAAAAAATAAGTTTTAGTAGTACGAAGTTATTTTATAGCTAGCTTTTAGGATATTAGGGGTTAATTTCTAGGTTAGACCCTCCTAGGAATAACCCTTTAGGGCTAATTCTTAGGGGGTTATACCTAGAATACTATTCTATTATAGGGTTAGTCTAGGTAAGAGAGCCTATAGCAATGTATATAGATTTATTTCTAGGGTATATTATACCTCTTTAGAGAGTTTACTTTTAGGGATAGGTTTATAATTCTTTCTTAAGGCATTTCCGAAGCTATAATATTACTAGAGATAAGATACTTTAGAGGGGTGTATATTATTAATAATCGCGCCTAGGGTATCCTTTAAGGTATAACTACTTAACTATAAGGTACCTTAGAGAGTATATCTATTAGGGCTCTTCCGCGTCCCTAGCTTAACCTTAGGGTTAGCTAGGATACTATATAATATATAAATACCCTTATAAGCGTCCTAAGAAAAAAGGTAGATCTATCTTAAGACGTTTATAAAGTAGCTTTTAGGGTATTAGAGGTTAATTTCTAGATTAGATCCTCCTAAGAATAACCCTTTAAAGCTAATTCTTAGAGGGTTATATCTAGAATACTATTCTATTATAAGATTAATCTAGGTAAGAGAGCCTATAGTAATATATATAGATTTATTTCTAGGGTATATTATACCTCTTTAGAGGGTTTACTTTTAGGGGTAGATTTATAATTCTTTCTAAGGTATTTCTAAAACTATAATATTATCGGAGATAAAATACTTTAATAGGGTACATATTATTAATAATCACGCCTAGGGTATTCTTTAGGGTATAACTACTTAACTATAGAGTACCTTAAGAGGTATATCTATTAGGGCCCTTCCGCGTCCCTAGCTTAGCCTTAAAGATTAGCTCGGACACTATATAATATATAGATACCCTTATAGGCGCTTAGTAGGAGTTCTTAGTCTAATTTATTAGGCTAGTCTAGTACCTAGATATAGAAGTTCTATAGGAATATAACTTTACTATAGAGACGTTATCTAAGACCTTAGGAAGAGTCCTCTCTTTTTTTCTAAAGCCTTATATCTTTATAGGGTCTAAAATACTTAGATAGCCTTTAAAAATCTATAGAAAGGAATAATTTTTATACCAGTAACTAGTTTAGACTTATTCGAGGGGATCTTTAGAGGGCTTAGAGACTCTAATAGGTAGAACCCCACCCCTATTAGAGTAGTATACACCTTAAACTAATAAAAATCTATTTATCTCGTAACCGTATGACCGCTAATTATAAGCCGAGTTCTTATTATAATATAGGCCGTTTTAGGTTGCTATTAGCTCCGGCTTAGATAACGCGTCACCTTACTCTAAGGACTAGCTTAGAGGGGTATTAAGGGCTAATATCTAGGTTAGACCCTCCTAGGAACAACCCCTTAGGGCTACTTCTTAGGGGGGCTACTGCCTAGAGCTATTCTATTATAGGGTTGGTATAGGGAAAAGTACCTAAGGCGGTACGCTAACTTAGGGATCTAATAATCTATAGTTCGGTTATTATTCTAGGATATCACGCCTAGAGTACTCTTTAAGGTATAACCACTTAATTTTAGGCTCCCTTAAAGAGTATATCTATTAGGGCCCTTCCGCATCCTACTATTCTAAAGACTTATATCTAATATTCTCTTTAGGGCAGGACTTTTTTAGCTAAGAGAAGTTCTATTTAAGGGTAAGTAGTCTTAAGAGTTATATAGGTAAAGGGCCTTATATAGAATAAGATACTAATATTATTATAGTTTAATAGACTTCTATCCCTAGTCTCTTCCTAAGTAGATATTATTATAATAGAGAGCCTAGGAACTTAGCTATAAATATATCCTCCTAGCCCGACTAGTATAAGGCCTACCTATCCGTAGTACTAGTTATAAACCTAGTTTAGGGTTATCTAAAGCTAAGTAGTCTTATAAAAAAAAAAAAAAAATAAAATAAAAAAAAACCCCTAAAAAAAAACCCCTAAAAAAAAACCGCTAGGGGATCTATTCGTTATAGTTATGTCTTGGTTAGTATCGCTAGAGCTAACTAGATAATCTCTCCCACTTCCGGGTGCGTCTGTTTTAGAAGTCCTATATATACTAATTTAGGGTAGATAGGGCTTCTAAATCAGACGTACCTAGGAGTGCTAGAGATTATTTAGTTAGCTCTAATGATACTAACTAAGACGTGACTATAGTAGGTGGTTCCCTTAGCCTAGCTAGTAATAAAGACCTACCTATCTATAGTGCTAGCTATAAACCTAGATAATAATCTAGAGCTAAGCGGTCTCAATAAAAAACCAATGCTAGGGCTATATATAGATTTCCCCTATATACTATAAGTAAGCTTAGCTATCACATCCCTATCTAAGAGAATTTGTGGACTGGGATATAAGAGCCTAAGAATATTTATAGCCGGGAATGTAATAGCTTAGCTTTCTTAGGGTATGTGAGGAAAGTCTATATATACTCCTAGCCCGGCTAGTGATAGAGACTCACCTGTTTGTGGTACTAGCTACGAACCTAGATAATAATCTAGAGCTAAGCGGTCTCAACAAAAAACTAACGCTAGGGCTATATGTAGATTTCCCCTATGTACTATAAGTAAGCTTAGCTATTATATCCCTATCTAAGAGAATTCGTAGACTAGGATATAAGAGCCTAAGAGTATTTATAGCTAGGAATGTAATAGCTTAGCTTTCTTAGGGTATGTGAGGAAAGTCTATATATACTCCTAGCCCGGCTAGTAATAGAGACCTACTTATACGCGGTGCTAGCTACGAACCTAGATAAAAATTTAAAGCTAAGAGGTTTCCTAATAGGGGGTTGTATTAGTTTATTAAGTAAGGTATTTATTAGAGCTATCTTCTTTATTATAGTAGTTTCTATACCTAGGTATTTAAAATAGCTGTGTTGATAAAGATAAAGACTACTTTTCCTTAATCCAGAGCCTTTTAGGATAGTTAGTATAGGGATTATTATAAGGAACTAGAGGAGATATCTTTATAGATATCTTACTAATAAGCTAATACAATCTCTATAGACTACTAGAGCTGGGTAGGTAAGGTGAATTAGTAGACTTAAGAAAAAAAAAGTAGATTTAAGTAAAAGCTAAGCCCTAGGTAATAGAGGTAATAGCTAAGCGCTGGGTACTAGAGGTGATACTAAGCGCTAAGTAGTATAAGTAAATAAATGTACGCTTCTAACCTAGTATAGTTAAGTACTAGGTAGTAGAAGTAAAAAGACCTAAATTATTAGAAAACAATTTATTTTAGTCAATAACTTTTTTATCTATTTATATAATTTTAAGATTAGACTTAATATATATAGCCCTAATCTAGCTATATAATTCTTATATATAAAGTTTTTTAAGTATTTTAGGGAAAATAATTAGGTACTAGATAGTAGAAGTAATTAGATTTTCTAAAACTTTTTATCTTATAACTAATAACTTTTAGGAATTCATATATTTTTTAGATTAAACCTAATATCTATAGCTTTAATATAGCTCTATACTATATACTTATAAATCTAACTACTAGAGATAGATAGAAAATAATTATTTTCCATTTAAACTATACTAAAATATTAGTTATTTTCTATTTAATTTCAGTTTTTCAAATAGAAAATAGGTTTTTTATAACATATATCTAAGATAAGACTAGATATAGAAAGCGCTAGCTTAGCGCTATAATCTAACGCTCTAACGGCCTAGATCCCTCTTAAGGTTCTTTTTGGATAAATTATTAAAATATAAGTTTTTTTTAATATTTAAACCTTAAGTAGATAATCAACCACTAAGAAAGTTATTTCTTCTAAGCTTTGCCCTCGCCTTAATATAGAAGTGAAATTTATGATAAGAAATAATTTAGAATTAGCTCGCTTAGGGCTATAAAACGCGCTAAAAATCGTTTAAAATGGACTAGTATTTAAAAAGTTACCTTTCTACTAATAATTCTTACTACTAAGATATATATTCTATCCTAGATAAAACTAGATAAAATATATATAATAATTATATTTTATTCTATTAATAGAATCTATTATATTAGTAGATATTATATTTTTAAAAGATTATATCTAATTATTTTATTTTCTTTTAATAAATAAGTACTTAGTCTAAATACTAGCTAAGAGGCCTACTTAGTAACTACTAGCTACTTATTAGCTAGCTAAGATAACTTTAAATATTACCTACCCGATTAGCCGCTAAACTAGATATATCTATTAGTTATTAACTCCTCCTTACCTTCTTTCCTTAATATTTCAATAAATTATTAACCCTAGCTATTCTAATTAAATTCCTATACAGGAAATAAGCTATTACCTTTCTAATTAGATGGATTATATTACTATTCTAGGTAATACTAGTTTTCTAGCTTACAAGCTTTATAAATATTTAGTCCTACCTAAGGGTATAGATTACCACTTTTAAAAATCACCTTATAAACTCCCTAAAAATAAATAATCTAGAATACTTTCGGAGCTATCTATCTATCCTACGCTAATCTAAGATAGGGAAGGAGTTAGGGAAGTAGAAATACCTAGCTCTTTTCCTTATTTCTTTCCAGATCTCGCCCTCTATTTAGATAGTCTAGGCTGCCATAAATGTTCCTATTATACGCGAAATATTCGAAGTATTAAAGACTACTATTCTGATATCTATAGCTAGAAAAACCCTAGGAAGAAAGGTAGAGTCTTAAATAATTCTAAGCTTAATCTACCTTAGAAAACTAGTATCTATTTATAATAATTCTTCTATATTAATCTAGGTCGGCAATACTTTAAGATAGATCTAAATAAACTATATCTAGGGCAAAATAGCTAGGCTAGGCTAGAAAGAGCTAGGAATATTCAGGGGCTAGGAAATAAAGAAGAGAAAGAAGGATTAGAAGAAAAAAACTCACTTTCTATTTATAGCCAAGGTAAGGATTATATAAGAGACTATTATATCTATTAATTACTAATATATTATAGATATTTCTCAATAGGATACCAATTAGACCTCTCTAGATTAGAACTTCTAGAATTTTTAAAAAGCTAAAATTCGAAAAATCTAGCAAAACTAGTATAATGACCCTAGCCCCTAGCTCGAAAGAACTTAATAGACTTCTTATCTAGGTGGCCTAGATAGGCTAGACCTATTAGAGCTAGTAGGGCTATTAGATACTCTACTACTTAAGGCTATCTAGCTTGCTTTTAATAATCTCGCTCAAAAATCTTAGAAAACCCTTAGGGTTATCGGCTATTTCGGATGGTTTAAAATAATTCGAACGGAAAAGAATCAGTACTAGGCTAAACCCTTTCGAGCTTATCAGGATCCTAGCCGGATTTCTAAATATACTCAGCCCTAGAAGCAAATCTTTAGCTTCTTTATTAGGACCTAGACCCTAGAATTAGACTTAAATCCTCGATATCCTCACTATATCCTTACCTCGACCTAGAAACTCTATTTCGATCGACTTATTAGCTATAGAGAAGAGGTTGAAGATTTAGAAGATTTAGAGAAAGAAAATCCTTCTTTATCTTCTTCTTCTACTTCTTCCTCTTTAATAGAAGGGGATATTAGCTCAGATTCTACTTTAGAAGAGACTAGAAACTAGAAAATACCTAGAGTTAGCCCTAGGGTACTAATAGGTCTAACTTAATTAGAAAAGGCTTATTTAGAATTTTCACTATCCCTTCTATATTAGTCTAGTTCCGAAGACGAATACGAGCTCCCGCTAGTAGGGGCCCTAGCTATTTTAGGCCTTACTAAGGATAGGTTTAGAGGTATTAATACCTATCCTTCAATTCTTTCTTCGATATTAAAGATTAGTCGATTTTTTATTTTACGCTATTCTTTCGAAAATTCAAGCTCTATCTAAGATTAAGGACTTCCGGATTTTAACGCTGATATATCGCCTACTAGTTAATTATTCTATAGGCTAGAACTTAGGGTCAAGCCACTATCTAGACTAAAGACCTTAGTAGATTCCTTATTAATTCGGGGTTCTTTTACTCCAATTAACTGGCTACTAGATCTATAAAGCTATAGGCTTGCTATAGCAAGAAAAACTACCTCTGTCGGAGCTATAGATTGGGAAGGAGAATTAATACTATATAATAGTATCTCTTTCTTAATCTCGGATTTTCAAAGTTTTATCCATGGCTTAATATTAGCTATAAGGGACCTCCTTTATAGGGAAATACTATTCAAAAATAGGGTTTCTACTACTAATAGCCCTGCCCGGTCTATTCCTACTATCCCTTAGTCTCGGATCTTTGATAACCCTCTAGATTCTACCCCTTTTCAAAATTTCCTAGGAGATAGTCGAATAGACCTAGGCCTAGACCATTTAGAAAAATGGCTATATAATCGAATAGCTACTAGCCCCGATCTAGCTAGTTAATTTACTATTCCTAGTTAGGAATTCTTATAGCATCATCAAAAGCTATTGGATTAGATATAAGGAATTTAGAATTTCCTAGAAAAGCTACTAGTACTATTTTATATTACTAGCGGCTAGCTAGCTAGGTTCCTAGAGCTAGGCTTAATTCGGTTTTCTAATTCTATTAAGACGGGATTACGGAACATCTTCCTTAAGGGCTAGATGGTTTTTTTTGTGACTTATTACTATAAGGGCTATTCAATTTAGGATTCAACTAAGATTATTCATCGATATCTACCTAGGGAAGTAGGTGAATTATTAGTCTATTATCTATAGCTAGTAGTCCTATTTCTTAGTAGAATATCTCTTAAGGTTTTTCAAACACCCTTATCTAAATACCTTTTCGAAGATCTTTCTAGAAAACGACACAAGGCTTATTCTAAGATATCGGGAGATCGATTTCGAACTATTTTCCGGCAGGAAACCTTATCTAGATTAGGTTTAGCCCTTAATCCTAGTGAATATCGGCATATTGCTATAGGGATCTCACGGCGGTTTCTATCTAAAAATCTAGAATTTCAACCAGAAGATCCAGCCGGCCTAGAGGACGAAGATATGGATTATAAAGATAATATTATGGATTTACAAGCTACTTATAGTAGTAAAATAGCTAGAATAGTCTATGCTAGAGGGCTTCTATAAGGAAAAGGAGAGATTCTAAGTCTAAAAAGAAGATTTTAAGAAGCTAGTCTAGTAAGTAATATAATTTCTATTATATTTATATATATATATATATACCCTAGGGCTCTAGAGGGGGTTTTTTTTAAAGAGTTAACTAATCTTTTTATTATAGAACTAGCATCGTCTCTTAGGATTTACTAGCTCTACCTAGGAATTTATTCTTAGTAGATTTGAAAAACCTACTTTTGAAAATAATTTTCAAAACTAACGCCTTATACGACTAGCTAGTTATTAAAATATCGATCTAGACGAAAATCTTTAAAGATTATTTTAAAAGCCTTCGACCTTTCGACCATTCCAAAAGGAAATCCTAGAGAATATATTGGCTAGGGTAAGCCCTATACTAGTTATATTACCTACTAGTGCTAGAAAAAGTCTTCTATTCTAATTCCCAGCGACCCTCGGCTCAATAGGGGTTACTATCGTTATAGAACCCTTATTATCTCTTCTTTAGGATCAGCTCTCTAGGGCTAAGACTCTAGGTATTTCTTCGGCTATATTTAATGCTAGGAGCCCTCTAGATTTAGCTCGTCTAGTATTTACTACCCTAGAGACCTTCTTAGGATTAGATTTTCGAAATTATATTAATCGACTTCGAATTACCTAGCAGCTAGATCGGGTTATAATCGATGAATGCCATATTATCCTTAATAGGAAAGAATCTTTTCGAAAAAACCTTAGACGCCTAGGGGAAGTAGTAGATCTAAAAACCTAGCTAGTATTATTAATAGCTACTTTACCTCCAAAATATTAGGCTAGTCTACTTAGAGGACTATTTCTAGATCCTAGTAGGACTAAGATATATCGAGCTAATACTGCGAGGCCTAATATTCGATATTCTATCTAAGTCTTTAGGGCTAAAACGGATACTTTTTGAATTATCTAAAGAGAACTAGATCTTTTAGAGTTAGATCAGGCACTTATTTATATTAGGACCCGGGATCAAGCTAGAGAGCTGAGTAAAGTACTAGGGTATTTAGTTTACTACTCTAATCGCCCGAATAAAGAAAAGATTCTAAGGGAATTTCTAGAGGGAAAAATCTAGGTTCTTATCACTACTAGCTCACTAAGCTATAGCGTCAACCGACCTAGTATTAGGATTATTATTCATCTAGGATTACCTTATCAACTATACGATTATGCCTAAGAGACTAGACGAGTAGGTTAAGATAATAAGAGGAGTAATACTATTCTACTATTACCTTTAGATCCCCCTACTAAGGCTACCTCCCTAGGGCCTCACCCTACTCAGGAAGATATATTCGAATATAATATTATTCAGCGATATATATCTAATACCTGTCGAAGAGCTATTTTAGATAGTTATCTAGACGGTTTAGAAGAAAAAAGCTATAAAGAGGAGGTTATTAAGTGTGATTTCTGTTCTTTAGAAGATAGTAAGTAGTATATTCCTTATATTAGGGTTATTATTAATTATTTCTAGTTCTTTTAGAGCTTTCTAGTAGAGCTTCTATAGAATCCCCTAAAATAGTAGATTAGGATAATCCTCTAGGATTTAATTCTCCTAGTCCTAAAGCTATAGGTATATATACCTTTTCTCTCTTTATATATATTATATTAATCTATTTTATAGATCTAAATCAATCCCAAGAGCGTAGTTTTTCTTTTATTTTAGAGGAAAAACGCGTACTATTACGATAAGAAGCGTTAGAATTCAAAGAGACTAAACGCCTAATCCAAGCTACTTATAATATATGCCTATAGTGTTTATTTAATTATAAGGCTAGGCACTCTCATACTCTATTTAAGTATAGGGAGGAAGGATATCAAGCTCGCTTAGAGGTCTATCAAGGATTTCAGGATTATTTACGAAATAAGAGGGTATTAGCTCCTTATATAGCTTATTTTTATTATTTTCTCCCTTAAGATCTATACCGTCGATAGAAAGGGATAGAAGGAAGAGGATTTATTAGGGATAAAAAGGAGAATAGGTATTCTTTTCTAGATTTTCTTATTTCTACTATAGCGATTAGGTTTTCTATTCCTCAATATACTAAAGAGTATTATATTAGGGTATACGGATTAAACGGTTAGGAGGATGAAGAAAAGAAAGGATTATACCTAGGGAAAAAGGTAGAATACGAGGGCGTTGAGGTTAATTAGCTATTTCTTAAATTTAGTTTAGCTTTACAAATTATATTAGAGGAGGATTAAGAATTTAAATAGATAGAAAGTAAAGATAGTAAGTTATTTTATTACTATTATCTAATATTCTATCCCTATAAGTAGTAACTATAGTAGTTAAGCGTAAATACTAAAGCTTTAGTAGTAGAAAATTAACCTAATACTATTAAATTTTTAAGTAATAGTATTAGAGTAAATCTTAAAACGTTTTTAGAAATTTAATATAGTATTATTATAGATCTAGATAATAGTTATAAATCTATATCTTTATTTCCTAATTTAATTAGTATAAAAAAAATCTTAGGAGATTTATAAATACAAGATATATTATAATAAAGAAGACTAATATTAAATAATAAATAATAAATACTTAATTATTAGTATTTTTATAATTATAGAGAAGAATAAAAAGAAATAAAGAAGTAAATAAGAAGATTTAATTATAAGAATTAAAAAAAAGGAAAAAAAATATAAAAAAAAGAAAAAATAATTAAGGTAATAATAATAATAATAATAATAATAATAATAATAATAAATAAAAGTAAGTAGAAGTAGGAATAAAAAAAGGGGGTAATAATAATAAGTTATAATAATAGTAAAAGTAAGAATAAATAAGAATAAAAATAATAATTATAAAAGGAAAAATTAAGATAAAAGTAAAAAAAATAAGAGTAAAAGTAAGGATAATAATAAGAAAAGTAAGGATAATAGTAAAAGTAATAGTTAAAGTAATAATAATAATAAAAGTAAGGTTAATAGTAATAATAATAATAAAAATAGGATTAATAGTAATAATAATAGTAATAATAATATTAATAATAGTAATAATAGAGTTAGAGATAGTAATAAGAGTAATAGAGTTAGAGATAGTAATAAGAATAGAAATAATAATAAAGATAAAAATAGAGATAGAATTAGAGATAAAAATAGAGATAGAAATAAAAATAGAGATAGAAATAAAAATAATAATAATAATAATAGTAATAGGAATAAAGATAGTAATAGTAATAATAATAGAGATAGAAATAAAGAGTTTAGGGTTAGGGTTAGGGTTAGGGTTAGGGTTAGGGTTAGGGTTAGGGTTAGGGTTAGGGTTAGGGTTAGGGTTA